>VYXB01004986.1:0-65159 GCA_013397135.1 Pachyramphus minor
ACCCAAAAGGTTCCCTACAGTCTTATGCAGCGCTTAAAGATATTCGAAGCAGAGCTTGCTACTGCTGTCCCCAGGCCTCATTTCTCCCATGCTGTTGCAGCCTCAGGTTTCTGTTCTTCTGTTGTTCCTTCAGTCTTGTCCCCTAATCCCATCCAAGTGAAGTGCAACTTACAAAATGCCATCAACAAAGCCATCAAAACTCAGGCTGCTATTTGATTGTGGGTAATTAGTAAATGTGAGGGTGAAAACTTCATATTTATTTTGGTGCAGTAGTATTTTTTTCTTAGCAACTTAAATGTTTCTTTGTCAAGTGTTGCTGCAAGTTTATAAAATATACACTGAGTGCATGTCTCTCCCTCTTTTCCACCTCCTGAACTATAGTAAGTCAGTGGTCTAACACATCCTTGATGTGAACCTTATGTTACACTATGCTACATTAAGCAAAATTTTTGAAAGATTTTTACTTCTCATACTGAAATTAGGTATATCAAAGTGATGTGTGGTCATTCCAAGACTTTGGATCATAACAAAATCATGTCTCTCTTCAGTGTCATCTCTTACCTCTATTTGTAGCAGAAGGCAGCAGAAGGATAGGCATGATCATGAGTAGACTTGCAGTATAACTTTGCAGTTCTGAGGAACTAAAATTAGTCAAAGCCCTAAAGGAGAAGAGCCACCTCTAATGAAAGATCAGAGCAATCAAGATGCTGGAGGGAAGGGTGTTACTGGCAGGTTGCAAATTCAACAGGGAGAAGCTATGCTCCTTTGATAAAACAAGTTAATGTTATGCCAAGGAGGTTCAGTCAATAACTGAAATACTCTAATTAAAGTCAACAGAGGAAAAGGGAGAGATTGGTAGTTGTACTATATAGCAGAAATATGTTGTTAATTATAGACCCAGAAGCAAGTTAAAGTGCTTGATTTAAGTATTAAACAGAAAAGTACTATATCCAGTCAGCTCTGTTTAAGAAAAATTATTTTACATGCATTTGTAAACCATATATAAAATCACAATCAGAAAATACTAACCAATTTCTGGGACAGTGATAGAAAGGCATGCTCAAACTCCCCAAGTTTCAAAATGTGTAGCTGTCCAACACAAGGATTGCATGGACAGATTTGTACGACACTGAATTGTTGGCCTAGTGACCAAACACCAGCAGACCAGTACAGCTTCACAGCAGCTGCATGCATGGGAAGAGGGGGAGATACTACTTTTCTACAACAGGAAAACGGGCAGAGAGGGTTTTGTGGAGCCAGAGCTAAACTCAGGAGTTTGTAAGTTGCTATTTAGGTACAGTCCTCCTGCTGCTCAATTTCTTTTTAAAATGTTTATAAACCCATTTTTATTAACATTATTTTATTCCACATTTACATTGCCATTGTGGGCTTGTTGCAAGAACAGGAGCCAGAGGCAACCGTGATAGCCAAGGGACTGCTGTGCACATCATGCTGTGCTCCTTGTGAACCTGAGAGGCTTGTGCACGTGCTGCATTTGGATGCACAAGGGAGGTAGTGTTACAGCTTTCAGATCTAGGCTTATAGCCTTGCCCTGGTTTATGCTGTATAGGTGTAGTGTCCCTCACTCATACTGAATCAGAGGCACAGAGGGGTGCTGAGTTGGGTTTGGCCAGGACATTGCTGTGGTGTCACACTCAGCGCTGTGGTGTTCAGCTTATGTGGGTGATCTGCACTAAATTATGTATCTCAGTCCCTGAAGAACTGAGTTGCTGTACAAGGTATGGGAGGGTGCAATAAGTGATGGGAAAGTGGTGTTGTCTAATGATTACCCTATGTGAAATACGTGAACATCTGGAACAGAGACAGGAACTCAGGATGTCTGTCCTCTAGGTGGATGCCATAACAAATACATGAGTATTTGCTATTCCAGTGAGAATTGGAAGGTTTTGTAAAGAGTGGGATGACTTTAAATGGAGAAAGACCAACTCCAGTCTATGCTGACATTTGGTGCATTTTTCATTCTGGGAGCTGGAATGTGTGGTTCAAGTTTTCAGAGGTGGAGTAGGGAAGTGAGCCAAATTTTCATATGGTTTGGGGAAGTGCTCTCATGCCTGAACAGTGACATGAAAGAACAAGCATAATCCCCTCCTTTGGAGAGGTACTGCTTTTTGAACCAAACCAGTTGCCTTTCCTTTTTACAGAATCCAACCCAAGAGGTGTGCATTAGTCCTGCTGTGTGTAAGGGCCCTGAGGGAAATGAACACGAGAATGAATGCATAGTCTGAGGAATGACAGGTCGATGGAGAAAAGCAAGGATTTGTTCAGCCTTGACCAGACCAGGGGACTCAGAGCATGTGGAGGCACAAAAAGTAGGGACGTTTCCACTGGTGAGAGTTGCGGCCTCTGGAATAACCAGTAGGTTTTAAAACAAAGGAGCACACAGCTGTACGGCAGAAGGAGAGCCTTCCCTTACATCATACTCTTTGATGATGGAGGAAATAAGAGTAAAATACTTACCTGATAGATAACTTTTAAATAAAGTTGTATGTTGTGTTTGTAAATTCTTTAATGAAAACCAATAGCAAAGGAAGCGGGTCTTGTTTCACTACAAACACTGGCAGCAGGGGAACTTCTTGTTTATCTGCCTGTGAGGAATGTGCATTTGCAATTGAGAAACAATAAAAGCAACAGTTCTAAGGACCACTTTGTGGTGTTTCACAGCTCACCAGCAGGCCAAGCACCACAAGCTGTCTTAGCAGTAGTTGAAAGGACTGATCCTTTGGACAGTGAATCTATGCAGAACTGATCTGCCCTAGGCTTTATACTGGATGTGAATAACTTCTGGTGCATTTGGCCCTTGGTAGCTTAGGTTGTGTGGAACTGAATTCAGATTCCAAAAGTCATGAGTCAAAGTCTAAGACTTTGGTGTCAAACACTACAAGCTGTGATCAGGTACCTATAGTTGCATGTGAAATTTCATTGTTTCATGTTTAAGAAACATTTAGTTTAAGAAACTCAAATGACATAATAGTCTACAGAGAGGTGTTTTGGCAGTGTGCTGTGAACCACCATGAGTTTTGCTATAGTAGAAATTCAGCAAAAACCTAATTACATCTATACTGAGATTGGGTACCCAGTGGAAATTCTCCATGGGGACAAGGAAATTATATCCCCACCAGATTGAAAGTAACTTGCTATAATCTGAAAATAAAAATGTGAAAAGAGGGTCATCAAAGAAAAGAGACACACAAGAAGAATCAATCAGTCTGATTAGACAAGAGAAGGAAGGAAAATTGGTACAACATGGCATAATGTGCAGATCCCTGCTTGTGTACTTATCACACCTCAACACAGAAATTCCCAGGTTGTGTTTCTGAATTGGCAGCTGCACAGTGGCAGTGTCCGTGACCAAGCTGGTCCAAAGGCTTGAACCTGGATATCTCACATCCCAGAGTAATCTGTGCATTAAGATGTAGCACCATAGTAGCCCCATTGATGACAAGGGTTGTCGCAAATACTAAAACATAATTAATAAGCAGCCCCAGAGGAAGATGTTTCAGCATCTCCTATGAAATATTGCAGTGGATCTCTACTCATGGCCATGGACTACCTTTATTCTTCAGAAAAGAACTCCATGAAAAAAAAATCACTTATGGAGAAACTTTGCATTTTAGGCTCTGAAAAAAACCCCTTTGATATAGCAAACTTCAAAATATGACTCTGTTAGACATATTGATGCTGTTTGAACAACTTCATCTGAAACAAGCTGATTTCAGTCATTCAGAGGTTTATTTTTTTTTATTTGTGGCCACCTGCACAACTTGCTGTCTTTCAGTAGGTTGAGTCTTCATCTGGATCTTAGTGAGTAAGTAATTTCTGCTTGATGCATTCATTTTGCATCTCATATCTTCTAAAAGCACATATTTAACGGAAACACTATATAGTATTTCAGTTGTTTGTTTTACAAATGCAGCCCAAGCTACAAATTATATACTCCTGAAGATGAAAAAAATAAAGACCATAGTGGCAAATGGTGTCATATGAAACCCAGAAATTTTGCACTGTCAAATAGGACTGTGATGAATGTAGGAAGCAATTTGAGGATACTTACCTAAACCTATCCTTATGTGATTAATCTGGTGTAAGTCTGGCTAAGAGAATGAGTAATGTTATTTCATCGCATGCTTGACAAATCTGTGTTGTGAGAATATGGATCAGGAGTATCTTGCATTGCACTCGGGGTCCCAAGTGTGTTCAGAGAAGAAAATGTGAATAGCAATGCAGGAAGGCACCAACACAATTAGGAAGCAAGAGATGGTACTGTACAAATACCTGGCTGAGTGGCCAGCTTCTCAACAGCAGGTACTGACTTTTGGGCACTGAACTACAGCAATCTTAACAGGGTCTTGATTCTCAATATGTTTAGCAGTTTCTTCTGAAGACCAAGGCCTTGGGTCTTCTGAAGACCCAAGGTCCCTATAAAGGGACCTCAAATCACAAACACTTAAAACACCAGCCAAACTAGCCACCAGACCCTAGGGGACTGATGTTACATAGCCTGTTTCGAAACTCTTTGCTTCACCATTTTACTGCCATGTCGTTACAGTCCTCAAATGGATCTTCTCTTAAAAACTTTGAATTAAATAAATTCAAAATGTATGTAGACATCAATCTTCTTCTCTTTAGCATTCCTCTTGACCCTCAGATTTTAACTCTAGGACCTTTTCAGCTTTCACATTCTTTAAAACTAGAGTCACATGAGAGATTTTAACACTCAAAGCAGTCCTCCATGCTCAGATTAGTAGTAAAGATGTGAATGCAATTTATATTCGTAAGATATATTGACAACCACTTACTAGTTTTTATTGTTCAGGAGACTCTGAAGAAATCCTGAAATTTGACCCATCCAAAGAGTTTAAATATCAATCAGTAACATAACCTTTTGCAGCTATTTCTTTATCAGAGGATTATTAGATGTGATTTATGGATCAGTGAGGAGTAAGAAATCCATGTAATTCTTTCTAACAGCATAAGATGCTGGAATGAGAAGAAGAGTTTAGAATCACTGTCACTTTTGCTGCACAACATGGTTTTTATAGCATCACTTCAGAGTGATCCCAGAAAAGCTTATTGTACAAACTAACTTACCTTTGTGAATTCAGAGAGCAAAAATGCCAAGCAACACGAAGTCCTGGGATAGAATGCAGACTGTATATCATCTTTTCAGGCACATTTTTGTCAGGTCAGCTCTTTTCTTTTTGTCTGACTCTTCAAATCCTTTGTGTAGGATTCACAGCACTACATAAACATTAAACTCCTTAGCTACTGGGAAATGGCCCAACATGCCTTATGGTAGCAATTTTCTTGGAAGCAACAGTTTCTTATGGCACAGTTGAAACTGCATTTGAAATACTTTTGCCTCTCCCACTGTCAGTCTTTATGAACAGTCCAAAATAAGCGTAATTTTGTTCAATCATCCTTCATCTTTCCAATCACAGTAAGAACAATTCCTGTAAATATTCACGACTCATTAGCATGGAAGCTGCTCCTGAGTTTGCCCAGCTCTTACTGATTATTACTAACACGCAGGGTTTGTCAAGAAGTAACAGGATTTTATTTCTGTGGTTTTGCAAGTGTTTTGGTGAGAGCAGTAAACCAAGAGAGAAAATGGTGATTCCCGCACACAGTATTCCTAATTCACACTTAATAACTGCTGTAAAGGCTTCTAGAAAACTCTTAGTTTTATCACTAGTGTAAGTTTCAGTCATGGAAAGATGATACCCAAACATACCAGAAAACCTAACTATTGAAATACACTATCACAAGTTAAATATGCAAGAACGGTAAGCAAATAGCAGTCAGATCCTTTGCAAGCCCCTTCCTCATCTACACTATTACAAACAGTTGTGAAGACTGGTTAAGTTTCTTTGAAAACATATTGCTCTCTAGAAGATGATCTTTTAAACTGTTTACACCACATGCTTGCAGCCCCTCTTAGTGGGTTCCAAATAATGTCGGAGGCAGAGTTACACTAAATTGGGACAAGCTGAATCTAGCAGCAATCTAGCTTAATTTGTAAAGTCTTCATCAGCAGGAAATACTTCAGATAACAAAACTGGTAGAGTTATATATTCCACATGCAAATCTAAGCATGATGCAAAACACCGCATAATTAGCAATCTGTGTAACATTTGATGCTACAAATGGCATTCTTGACTCCAGGCAGGCTCAGTTCTTGCAGAAGTCTCCAAGAGATGGCATGCACGGTTATGAGGCTCTGGAAAAGCTATGCCTCACCATCCCAGCCTTGAACCATCTCTGGATCCAAACAGAGCACGGAGTAGACAATTTTTCCAATGAGTAAGTATCAGGGAGTAAAACCAGGAGAACTACAATCTCTCCCTCAAGTTGGACAGTGGAATAAGAAAACAACACACTAGTAGCATGGTTAACGTATTAGGAACCCTCCCTTGGCTTCAAGATGTTTTGCTCTCTTTGCTCCATCAGCACCAGAAATACAACACAAAAAACTTCCTTCTGATGCTAATTCCTGTTGGACTGAAGAGGATGAATTTGCAAGTGAAATAGGTAAGTGCCAATCATTTTCCTTTGAACTCCCAAAGTAGGCAAACAACTGCAATATGAAATTATGTGAAAATTTTGGTGCATCTTGTTCTCCCGAGAAAGACTCATACATTTACTTAGAAATGAATGCATGAACAGCAGCATGTTTCTTCTATTGAAGATGAAGTAACACACTGAACAGTTTTTCAGACTTCAACCTGCATACCACTGTTTTTTGGGAGCTGCAGCTTTTTTTATAAGAATCTCAGCTGACTGGTAAAGACTTCCCTCTCGGAGTTTTTTTCTGTTGTTCCTTGAAATCCTGGAGGAGTGCTGAAGGATCTGCTGACAACAAGCTGAAAAGTACTGATCTAGATCACTGCTCTGCAGTTTTGTAGCTTGTGTAGAAATAAAGATCCAGCTAAAAGGAAAATATAGCACTGACATTACATTATTGCAGTGGTGAGGCACTGCAACAGGGGATGGGGCTGTGTGGATGATCCATCACTGGAAGTGCTCAAGTCCAGGCTGGATGGGGCTTTGAGCAACCTCATCTAGTGTCCCTGCCTATGACAGGGGGTTGGAACTAGATGATCTTTAAGGTCCCTTCCAACCCAAACTATTTTATGATTCTATGATTATTACACATACTCAAGCTTCCTCTAACCCTCCAAATGCTGTGTAGTACTGATGGGCCACTTCAGATCCTGAGTGTGAAAATTTATGCTAAATTTTTTCTAACAAGGTCCACCTCCAAGCAGTGCTCATCAACTCAATGATGAGCTGTGAGGGCTGTACTTGCAGTTTCAGCTGAATGGGGAATGTTTCCATTGTATTGCAACTGCATGATGTTTCAGATAATATGGGTGGATGATAGTCACTGGATATTGACATTAGACACACAGTTCAGATTATTTGGATTTAGATTATTTATCATCTGAGAGCATCTTCTAAGCATATGGAATACATCTCCTAAAAATACAGGTGTTCTGAAACATATGTCATGCTGCTGTAAGATGGAAAGATGTCTATTACATGCTCTTTGGTTATGCCAGTGGTGTGTATGCAGTCACACTGCCCAGCCAAACACACAGGTAACAGAACAGACTCATTCCTGATGGGCAAGAACAGTGATGGATCCCTTCAGCTACATTTCACAAAAAAAGCATTGAAGCTGTTTGTGGTACATGTAGTTCCGTAAACATGCAATATTATACTTCTTTTGGAGTGGACAAGTTTCAGCAGATCTTGATAAATCAGGTCAGCTACAAACAGGTTCACGTTTAAGGCCTGCTGTTCAGAACGTCCAGCTGTAACTGCAGGCAATGAATGTTCCTGCAGCAGAAATGCAGAAAGGTACATTCCAAGACTAAATAGAAATGAAAGAAAGCCATTTTGATAACTGCAGTTAGAGGGGAAATATATTGCTATGAAGTATGTCTAAGAAAGAGTTCTCTATTTTTACCTTGAAATATACATTTTTATTTCACAGTCTTTAATTAGCTTTATAGCCACTTTCTTGGAAATGAAATGTCAATCAAGTAAACGGTTCATATTTGCAGAACAAGCACTTACTGGGATGTGCTAAATCTGGCAATTTTGCTGTAATACTTCTTCAGTCTACATAATAAATTACCCTGCACCATACAGCTTTCATTCTCCTCTTTTCCTCAAACACAACTGACGTTTTTATGTTGAATTTTAAAAAGTTCACATGCTCGAAGACATTCTCCTAAAAAATTTTATCAGGTAACACAGCAACATGGAAATTGTGAAAATACTTATGGAATTGTTGTCATCCTCGCAGAGTACCACCCTACTAAGTCAACAACCTCTCAGAAAATCATTAAGAATGAAGGGACAAATTAAGCTCTTGTCCAAGCTAGAGCAATTCTGTTGACTTTAAAAGGAACACATCCACCCTGTAAGATTACTTTTCTGTAAAAGCTGCCTCAGAACATTAATGGAAAATAAGCTGGCAATCTATTCTAGATTTTCAAAGGGGACAATTTATCCTTTATCACTGGGCAAAAATGAATTTTCCAAAGTAATAATGAATTTCTGTTTCATCCATGCTTTGAAGTTTTGATACCATTCTAAAAGCTTTTTTCTCCTTTGAATCTTTTCTTGTAAGCTCATTTTTTTTTCTTTCTCTAGAACAGCAGGAAGCTCATTCCAGTTTTTAATAAAGATAAATGGAGCCCCCATGGTTTTCAATAATTGTAATGGAGCACTGTGGTACATTGATGAATTTCCGCAATCACCCGGTGTCATTACATCTTCTATAACAGGCAGAGATCCATATGAACAAGCTTCATAAATTCTGTAACATTCGGTATTTATTCCCACTGGGCACAATGTCAAATCACTTTGCAGTAAGGCATCTTGATAGTTTTTGAAACTTTCATTTGTTTCTTGAGGCTGCCACCTAGGAAAGTAAAGGGGGTGAAAATTAATATTTTTCCCACAGGCACTGCAATGCAAAAATAAGTGATATGCTTTAATTTCAACTATGCATAAAGATGAAAATGCTGTCAATGTAAGAATTTTATATTACACACACAATCTATGGGCTTTTACTTTTAGTCTTAACTGCTCTTAAAAGAGTCTTCTAAAAATTTATTGAAAATGTCAGTGTTAAAAATAGATTGTAACCATGTTAGATGTGGTCCTTTTAGGAAATTATTAATACGTAGAGGCATAAGAAACAAACTGAAATGCCATTTTAAATCTTCTGCATGACTTGGACGATGCATATGTCAACTGACTTCACAGTTCAGAAACAGACCAACAGGGAGACACTAGATGGACTTTCTAATGACTTTGTTTGGCCTCAAATACTTCACATGAGTAGAGGTTTGCTTTTGAAAAGTTAGGATGTAAAGCAATCTGTGTAACTAGAATCCATCTCCCGAAGTGCCTCAGAACGTCTGTGAGATAAGAGTTTATGTCACACAAACAATCCATCTCCTGAGATTCTTATCAGGTAGCTAAGGTCTTCCTAAGCACTGCTGTGCCTGCTATCAAACATTTTATAAGTGTTGCTTTTAAAAATTAAGAAATACAATCAGAACCCTAATCTTCTTAGTAAAAAGATGTGTTCCACCTACTTGAAGCAAAAAACAACCGTGCTGTACAGATTAAATCCACTCTCTTATATGGAACACAACAAAATATGGTTGTCTTCTTTCTTCTGCTAGACACTAAACCACACAAAACACAAGACAAATATTTTTTCTCCCACCATAATCAAATGTATTCAAGAAAAAACCCACGTGATCTTTGATGGTTGTATATATAGGAGATTTTTCTATACATTTAAAAATATGCTTTATGTAAAATATAGCAACAGAAAGGCTGTTATGTTATAAAGACCTACACAAAGACTCTCAGCAATGTTCTCTGATTTAATTATGAGTGATTACCTTCATTTGTACTATTTTTTAATGCTCAAGAAAAGATTAGTAATAATGAACCAAGCAAAAAAATCTGAATATTTTCACAAAATAAAGTAAAAGTCTTACTGTTCTCTAGCTGCAATCCAGCAAAGTTTGTCAAGCCCATCCTGCTTCAGAATTTCCATTAGGGTTTCTCTAGAAGAGTTCTTATAAACCGTTCCTAAGAAATTACATAGATATGATCTTGGATCATGTAGCATTGACCAGTTGGGTTCTACAACTGGAAAATTTCTGTAGCTGTAAAAACAATGTATAAATTAGACAACTATACGTTTTATATCAAAGAAAAAACATTATGCACCATTTCATCTTTACCACATTACATTTTAAGACTAAAAGCACCTGTTTGTTGCCAATCTGCATCTATAAACACACACAGCAAACGATACACAAACAAACCACTTCAAGTCTTGTCCTAAAAGTAGGTCTTTATTCTCTTTGCCCCCCCACTCTCTTCAGAGACTTTCCAAAACACTTGTATCTTTTTTCAATATCAGAAATACTATGTATGCATGTTAAAAAATGTCCTTGAGTAACAAAGCAGCTGTTCTTGATGCAACCACAAGTTTTGACTGAAATGGCCAGGTTAATGGTAATATGGTGTTTAAGTCTCAGCTACCTTAATCTCTGGGCATGCCTATCAACTGAAAATACCACTGGCAACCTCCCAAAGCAAAATCTCACTTTGATCAGAGTGGACTTCAATAATCTAATCTTTTGGCTACTAAAAAGCTTGTTGTATGTTATTTGATGGAACAGTCCTTTCCTCATTCTTCTCCTGCCTGAAGAATGCTAATTCATTTACTTTCTGAGAACCATTTTTTCCTTCATTTTCGCAAGATTCCGCGTCTTCATTTTCTCTCTTCGCTTGGAAAATATGGCACACACTCTCACCTTTAACCACATTTTTTACAGTCCTTGGTATGCAAGGGCTGCAAACCTCCATTTTGACACGATATTTATGTTTCTCCACCCAGCTTTGCACCCCAGTTTATTGTTGTAAATGTTGTTGCTTTCCTGTGAACTGTCACCTTGATTTCTGCATCTCAAAACTCAACTTCTTTTTGCTTAGGAACTTCCAACATCAACAATTTTCTGACACTATCAAGAATCCAAATTTATCATATTTCAGAGACACTGTGAGCAAGTTCAAGCTATATATAAAAAACTCCATACAGTTTTCCAGATTGAGCCAACTGGATCAATACAGGAAATTGAATTCAAATTCAACACAAGATATGAAAATAATCCTCTACTCCTTTCAGCTTATATTACCATGATGAGTAGCTGAATCACTATTAGCTCTCTATTAAAAAGAAGTAAAAGTGCATCTAATTGAACCGAGCCTTTATTTACTCCATATAAGAAGTCTGAGCAGATAAGTATAATAAAAATGTTTTTGTAAGCATGCAGTTAAGCCAACTTACTCTGCTGTGATACTGGAATGTAGCAACTCAAAACGGGAAGCACACAATTGCCTTTTAAGAGCCATAACAGGGGTTAAAAAAAGTACCACCAGTAGCATCTTTCCTTTCCTGAACAAGCTGGAGCTTAATTACGTAAGTACCTTTTAAATCCCCCATGTCACTGGTACATGTTACATCATCAGATATGATAAATCTCAAGAGCAAATCTACTAAAGAAAAAAACAAACAGAAAACCTTTCAAGTTCCCTAAATGCTACCATTCTTTTCCTATTATCATTTTTATTTCTAAATGCAATTTCAAAAGATCCCAATGCTTGATTTATAAAATAATTTATAGGATCATCTTCTACAATTTACTTAGTATAATTGTTTTGGGCATCAGCAGTAACACTCAGCCATATTATTTGTACCTCATGCACAACAATTGTTTCAATTGCAACTTCTGTCTACAGAACTTACGTAGCTACTCCCAAAGGCCACTGAAAAATATCTTCTTCATTTACGAATGCACAGTCATAGGTAACAAAGAGTAGATTTACAAATCCTCCGTTTCTTTTCAGGTACGGCTGAATCCATCCGTTGTTGCACTGCTCGTTCCCCAGCAGCACCACCGCCACGTGCCGGATTTTGTGGGTCTGAATCAGCGTCTGTGCGTAGTGCAGCCACTGGATGGCGGACGCGACCTTCGCCTGCTCCCTCCCGTTCAGCACCAGCACGACATGCTCCGCTTCCACCGAGAAGTAGCCGGGAACTACAGATGGGCCAGTGAGGAAGCTGAGAAAACCAAAATGCGAATGGTAAACACCCGTAAAAAAAAAAAAATCACTGATCTTAATCCTCTAAACATCCTTATTACACAGTCTGTAATCCTGAGGCTATTTTTTCATCAATAGAGCAGATGTAATATACTGCGAACTGTAACCACTTCTGATGTTAGTATCTACTGCTTAACACAGGAGTAAGGTTGCCTTCGCCTTTGCTGGGAAAAAGAAAAAGGAGATTCAGTCTTAAATAAAGTATTTTTTCAATAAATCAGAACTAGTACTGTATTCAAACCTAAAAACGTGTAAATCAATCACCTCTAAAAAAGTAGTGTACTCTGATGTTCACTAAAGGTCTTCATTCCAGTAATAACCAGTGACTGCTAGACTAGAACAAGAGAAAGGCCCTCCCAAAAACCTGGTGAGTATACTGAACCAGGTATCACTAAGAGGGACAGTTAGCTGGTCTGGCATACTACCTTTCTCAGTAATTTTGGTTAAGTTTCTACTAAGCAGAATCAGTAACACAAGAGGTATCTAAATGTAAACTTAGTTGTAAACTAAGTAATGTAAACTGGGTTGTATATGCCAGTAAGCACAAACATTTTAGGTAGAAAACGGCATTTCTAGATCTCGCACAACACATTTAACAGAGAAACTTCAGTCAGGTAGCAAAATCATAAAATCTTCAATAATTTTAATAGGTTTTCTAGCTCTGCTGCACTACTAGTTTTTCAGCTAGCAGCAAAACTCATGAAGTGCCCAGATTGACAGCTAGCTTCAGTTGAAGTGTGCTTAGTGAGGAAAAGAAATATTCACAACAAAAGCTATTTTGTACCAGTGAGGTTATCTGAAGCAGACTGACCTTAGACAAGCGTATTTTAAACCTGAGTTAAGTGGACATGCCGCTGGTTTGATGGGAGTGACGTATTTTGGAGCCAAGATTCATGAAACTCATGACTTGGAATCCAGACTTCTAACAGATTAAATGTAAGTCAGATCAAGACTTAAATCCCAAGTTTAACAGACAATGAGAACAGAATCACTGGGATCCCTAAGCTTCAGAATCCTTGAGCTTCAGAATGCCTAAAATAGTGACTAGGATATATAGATGGTCCAGAGATCACCTTGCAAAAAAAGACATGGGGGAAAAGGTTTTATCTATGACACAGCACTCTGAGGGTATCAAGTTTACAGGAACAGAAGGATGTACAGGTCAGGAAGTACTGACCTGTGTGTAGGAAAATATGAAGTTTAAATGCATAAAATTACAGTGGGGAAAAAAAGAAACAGTATGAAAGTCTCATAAATCCCACACTTTAATAATAAAAACACAGTGCTAGGGTTGTACGATTAACTCCCAGTCAGAACACAATTGGGATTGGGAAACGTAAAGGAGATTACAAAAGCTGCAAAATTAAGGCAGTAGTACTAACAGCACTAACTACTCACGTGAAGGCTAGATCAAAGATGCTATGGGGAGATTACATTTTTTTTACTAAATACATGACTTGCTTTCTACAAAGTCCTTATTTTTCTGTACTAGTCATAGAATCAATACAAAGATGGTATTCTAGACTGGATCTTCCAGACCCAATGCCAAAGGTGTTAAGTCACACAGTCACTCTGTAACATCAATATGATGAAGTTAAGCACTTGCAGCAGGAGAGATCATACCAAATCGTGTAGAGATATTCCATATGCAATAAAGGAATTACATAAAAATGAGAAAATCAGGATAAGAACTTTGAAAGAGCAGTCCAAAACACAAGAAGCTTTCAAGAAGTTTGCAGACTGTTCTAAAACACTGTATAAGAAGCCCAGGCACTTTAATCCAAAAAGTAAAGAATACAGACTTCCCAAAACCCATACAAATGAACAGAAAAGCAAGGAAGACTCCTACATGTTAACTCATTCTCTTCAGAAAGAAATACAAGTTTAAACACTGCAAGTATTATATCAAACAGAGTATTTGGACATGGATGGCATTCACTTGAGAGCTTTGAAAGAACATGAAATTGCAGAACTGCTGGCAAAGGTGTGCAGGTGTCATTATGAAGAGACACTATGCTTGACAAGGGGTCTACCCATCAACACAAACTCCCATCTACAGAAAAAACTTGAGAGGACCCTAGAGGAGACCAGTCAGCATGAATTCCCTCTCTGGAGGAGTCTGTAATAAATAGTAAGATTACTGCATCTTATCAAAAGGTAAGATCACTGATCACATACATGGATAAGCACTGTTGGAAATTAACTGGCCTGTTTTACTAATCTGATGAAGATCTACGAGTGTGTCAATAAGAACACCGATAAAGAGGATCCAGTAGACATAGTGCATTTGGATTTTCAAAAAAACTTCACTTCAAGGTTTTAATAAAACTGAATTGCCACAAGGTATCCCTGGTGGAACCCTCTGACAGATAAAAACCTTTACAGGTTGACTTTGTTGACCAATATGCTTTCATTCTGGCATGAATCAAGATGGTTGCAATTTGTGTACAGAGAGTAGGAAAACAGCAGGTAATTGCTGAGCAACTGGGGTTAACAGAGGCAAGGCGGCATTGAATGTTTATAAAACAGAGGGTGTTAATCAGTGGATCAGAAATTTAGAAATGCTCTTACTTAATAATAAGAGGTAAGTAGTTTGGCACTCCCTGTTCTACAGCATCTTCCTAGATGACAGGAGAGAAGGATGTGAATTGCTCCAGGCCAAATGAAGTGCTAAATCCTGCTCGCCTGCCTCTTGTATGAACATGCCAACATGTCACTAAAATCCACAGTTGTGCACTCCCTTCTCCAATGATGTTTTTAAATAAACATCCCTGCATTCACGAAGAAGCTGATACTTTCAGTATTCTTTACGCATCTTCTTTGGTGAAAGCTTGAAGCCAGCAAAATCTAAATTAAATAAGTTTATTCTCCATCATAAATCTACAAAATTCATGCAACTATGTTCAAGTGATATTTTGGCATTTTTGTGTCTTTAGACTTCATATGCTTTGAAAACATTTATGAGACCTCTATTTTTTAACAAAAAATTTTAACAAAAACTTACCACAAAAACCTGCAGAGCAGCAAATATTCTCCAAATATGTCACCTCAGCTAGTTCCCCCTAGCCTCATCTAGTAATCAAATGGAGATAATTTATCTCAGCCAGGCAGTAAAGTCAACAATTCTAGAAAATCTTATAACCAGTGAGCAGCCAAAATCACATACTAATTCTTCTTCACAACAAAAATACAAAACAGTATTTCTGCTTTGAGGAAAAAGTAGAACTTCAGCTATTTCATTTCAGAAGCCTAGTTGTTAAACTAACAGTGATATTTCCACGTTTTCTATACTTTGCACAACAAATTCCTACTAGCCTTTCAAAAGTTAACTTTTGTTATGTTGGTACCACACTTAAGCTTTGTATTTTATAGGATCTAGCATCCAAGCTGAAATTAAAATAAGGACTCTATTATCCCTGGTCCATCTAAACATAACAAGAAGATATTTAAATACAAGTACAGAAGTTTTTCTTTGAGACATGCATACCCCTAAGGAACCACGTGAGATTATTAATCATTTGAAACAGGCACACCAGAAGGAAAATAATCATAATCAGTCAAGTGACAGACTCATTAAGTGCAGCAAATTATTTTCATGTTATAAACATGGCTTGAAAAGCAAGGGCTTCAAAGAAATTCTCATGTGAATACCAAAAAGATAACCTATCTGGCAGAATGTCATGGATTTCTGTAGATTTTAATTCTGGACTTCTGAGATTTTAATTCTGGGCACAACAAAGTCTCTTCCCACCAAGACAGCACTACAGGCACTGGTCCTTATTCAAAGAAAGCATTGTATTCTTTCTCTAAATTTGTAAATGGAAAGCTCTCTTGCTCTGTCAAGGAGACTACCAAGATGCAGTAGCATCATTCATAGTTGATACTCTAATATTGTAGGATCATCTTTTATTTGCAGACATGGAATACCGCCTTTTTTTTTTTTTAAGAGTACATAATTTCATCAATTTCCTTAGATATAAGACAGACTCTTTAATAATTGCTATGCAAAAATTAAGCCTATGTATCTTCCCACAAAACAGTTTTAATCTCTTATGAATGTGGTGCAGGCATTACTGAAAATATTCTATGGCCTGTATCATGTTCACTGTTAGATATGTTAATTATAACACTGAATTATAACAATTCACAATGATAAAAAACTTTTGTGATCACTTAAAAACCCCTTTCAATTCACTATCACATAGTTACTTCAAACACTAACCGCAAATTTCAACTAGAACCATATCTTATTGTGTAAGAAAAAAACACCCTTCTGAATCAAGACGTTTTTCAGAAGTTACACTCGCTTAAGTGTGTAATCTATGTATTAAGAGAAAACTTTTTTAATAGGTGGGTCCAAGTGCAAGTGACTTAATGTTGCAGGAGATCTAGTACTGTAGACTGGCTAACCAGCCAAATAGATAAAAAATCCTTCACTGTATCTTTTCAGAAAGCCTTACAACGGTATTAAATAGGACTTCCGAGAAAAGGTCTGCATGATTCCCTGAATAATATAAAACATATGACATCAGTCTTAAAACATGCATGATCACAGATTGAATGCCATTTTTAAAGCAAGCAGTGCTTTAAGTGTAATCTTCCTTTACATATAAATTTTGTTTTGCAAGTCAAATAGCTAACCAGATGCTAGTCCTCACAGATTGCCTTTGTTATACACAGAAACAAATTAGGGTTTTTATGCAATCCTATTTATGACCAAATGAGCCAAGTCCCTTTTCCCTGAATACAGAGAAACCAAATAGCAGGAGACCTCCTCTTGCCTCAAAATTCCATGCTTGTTTTCATCAACTATGAGCCCCCAAACCCCAGTTCTTAAGACTTTTCTGAGGATTTTATGTCCCTACCCCTGGTGCCACTGAGGTCTCTTGGCTGCCCTTCCTCTAAGCATTGGTAAGTCTTTCTATATTTTTTCCAAATAACACAAACCTTCATAAAACATACGAAATTGCTCCCTGGTTTTCTATTTTTTTAACAGTGACATGTTTGGGCTAGGATTAGCTGGGTTTATCAAGTATGTGCTTCCATGAATAAATGATATGACTGAATGAATGAAAAGTTGTGTAAATTTCCATAGTTATCAAAACACAAAAAAATTAAAAGGACTTGCAGCTGATACTGAAATAACTACAACTTTGAGACAGGCAAAACAACGCACCTGTGCATCTTATAATGTACTTTAACTTTCCAATGTATTATTTGTTAAAGTTTACACACTGAAATCAACATAGAATCATAGAATAAGATGGGTCCGAAAGGACCTCTGAGATCATCAAGTCCAACCCTTGATCCACTACTGCTACAGTTACTAGACTATGGCACTAAGTGCCACATCCAGTCTTTTCTTGAATACCTCCAGGGACGGAAAACCCACCACCTCCCCAGGCAGCCCATTCCAGTGCCTGATTACCCTCTCTAAAAAAAACCCAAACAAACAAAAAACCAACCAACCAACCAAAAAAAACCAAACAAAAAACCCCAACATCATGAACAACACCTGAAATGTGTTTTTCCTGCTTTTTGGCTTCCTTCTCTCCACTGTGCAGTCACATCAGCTGGCTCAAGGTGCCCTCCAAAAATATGTTGCCAAAGGTAAAGACCTACATAAATGAAGACATGATGCAGAATTTGAATGCACAGATCTTGCCTACTCTAAACTCCTAGCAAATAAAATAACTTCTAGGAAATGAAAAAGCATCACAGTGTAAGAACTTGGGAAATGTCAAAGCTTCTTATACAATGGGGACACTGCTTCTCAAATTCTGTATGACTTTCAATTAGTGCAGACTAATTTTTCCTGTACTGGGGCACTTTAAGATATCCTCTGACAAAATATCAGTAGATGAAGATATACCACTACTTCTGTTAGCATCTCTTTCCAGCACACATACCGCTTAAAAATGAGCAAATTTTAATCAGCGTTTTAAGGACAAACATACTTTTCTTCAACTTTTGTGAAACACACCATTTTTTGTGATGGAATGTGCCACCGAGTAATTTACTGATGTGTTCTACAATGCTAATGCAAATTTACCTGAAGCTGGAAATTTGGCATGTTCAAAAAGCTAAAATAGGACAAATTTTATGTCATGAATAGTACTTAAAAGAGCTTGAAAAGACTTTGGCTCCCAGTTTAGGTACAGAGTAAACTCAGTGTCTTCTACAACAGAAGAATTTCCAAGCTCATCACTGGTAGTAGTACTGCAGTACAGAAAATGGTTTATTTCTTACTGTGTGATGCTTTATTTCACGAAGTGTAAATGTGACAAAAATAAATAGTCTCGTTTAGCCAAATAAGAGGCCTGTTCTTGTGTTGTACTGTAAACTAGACTGGATTAAAAAAGTAACTGTGTTTCTCTGCTATTTGAGACATTTTCTTTGCCAGATGCAAAAAACAGCCTTGAAAAGAACTAATACAAAGAAACTGAAGTACTCTTATATTGGTACAAATTTTTGTAACAGCTACCATTTCCTTAACACTCTTCATGTAAGGATATACATACTACTGAATCATATACATGTATTTTAGTCATTAAAAAGGAGGGGGGAATGCTATATCAGAAAGGTTACATGATGAATAGACATTTGTTACATCTGCTTACCAATTGCTGCTTTTCCCCAAATCTGTACTCTAAGACTGGTTTGTTCTAGGTGAGATCTCGCATATTTAATAATTTTAAGATTAGCTTCGTATCTCTGCAGAGAAGCAGCCAGCTCGTTTTTCTCATCCTCTTCCCATGGATTCCATTCGTTTCCCAAGGCAACATGATCTGTGAAACCTAAAAGCGTAATTTACATAAAACGGTCAGATTCAGGGGTTTAGAAAAACGAAAGAGTTTTCTGGAATCCATAATTCCAAGCATCACCTGCCAACTCTCCCACAGCCCCCCCGGGCCGGGCACGCCGCCACCGCCGCTTCCTCCTCCTCTCCCGCCGGGCCGCGACCCGGTGCCTCCCGCGGCATTGGGGGTTGCGCAGGCCAAGGGCCCTGCGCAGACCCAGCGGGGTGCGATGGGGCTCCGGCCCCAGCCCTGCTCTCCCTCAGGAGCTGCCTCCGGGCTCCGCCCACCGCCCCGGTCCCTGCAGCGGCGCCGCCGGGGGCGGACGGGCCAGGCCGGGCCGAGCCGAGCCGGACGGCCCGAAGCGGCCCCGCTCACCTCGCTGGCCGCGGCGGTCGCGGTGCGGCGGGCGAGGGGCGGCCGAGTGGCGCGGCCGCAGGAACACGGTGTAGGCCGCGTAGAGGGAGAAGAGCCCATACGCGAGGATCAGGGCGGAGCAGAGCCGCCGGCGAACGCCCCGCATTCCGCCCGGCGCGGGCGCACGGCCCGGCGGGGAGGCGGTGGCGGCGGGAGGAGTCTCCGCCCGCTGCCCTGGGCTGCGTCCCCAGCCGAGGAGGGTCTGGGCCGCCGATGCCATGCCCTGCCCAACAACATCCGCAGCGCTGCCGGCACGGCGGTGTGATAAGGTGTAACCAGGTTGTAAATGGATAGGTGAACAGCACGGTGAAGTCATGGGAATATTGTATAATGGGGGGAGCTGTGGACCGATCAAACTGATTCATGGTCCACAGTAAGAGAAAGTTGAAGCGCTATTTAGGCTATCCACGAGTCCTTTTTAAGGGTAGGTGTTAGAGATTTTGCAAAGCCTCTGCCAGCCTGTTTGCAAACACCATGATCCTAATGGTAGCCAAAACCACAGTGACTTTCACCTACCCGAAGCAGAGAGAGCGAGAGAGAGAGGGTGTAGAATAGTATAGATGATACTGCACTGCACGACCCTGCAGCCTGCTCTGGATTTATGTGGGTTTTTTTCTTGATCTGTTTTTTACCTTATGTACACTAAAGTTTATAGTTCTGACCCTGACCTGAAATTCATTCAATGGACATCTACTTATTCTCAACTAAAATCTTATACAGGCTTTATGTATTGAAACCTTACCCGTCAAAACCGTGCATATAATGCACCTGACTCTTGTCAGTACTACTGGTAATCTGTTGCAGAATTGCAGGTCAATACACTTGTTAGGCATCACTGTCTCTTTGCTTTGGTTATAATTTATGATTGTATGGAAAAAGTGCACCACATAAATGCTTTCAAAATGAAGAGTGAGCTTCTCTCCTGCCTTTTTAACTTAGTGCATCTGTGTGAATGCAAGTGAAGTGGTAGTCATAAACTTCTGGAAGATCATCAACGTGATGTCCGTAGTGGTTGATATTAAAAAAACCTATTTTCAGCTTTGTTTTCAGCCTGCTTTCTAGACTGTATCAGTAACTGGATCTGTGGGCTGAGTTGCTAAAATTCCTAGAAAACCTTTGTACAAATACTTTAGTTTAAAACAGAATATGACAATGAAAGTATGATAAACATAAAAGCAAAGGGAAAGAAGATAGTAATAAAAATTCATACGAAGGGCAAAGAAGAATGTACAATGTGAAATCTTTTGGGAACACAGATGTCCTATTGCACAGCTTCACTGCTTTGGATGATGATTAGAAAATTCCCTCTTCTCCCCACACAGATGCAGTTAATTTATTATAAAAATGACAGAAGGGACTTGAAAAAGGCGAAAAGGATTAATCTGAGAAGAGTTTGCGTTATTGACCATTCCAAAAATAGTGTCTCAAAAGTCTGCATTGGAATATGTACATTTCAATAAGAAATGAGAAAGTGAATGGGATTTGGAATAGTAGTGATCATTGCTTTTTTGATCAGGTCTTTCACAATAGTGATGATACTTAGTGGTCTTATTTATAGCCAAGAAGAAAGGTATACCAACCAAAGTGTGGTAAACAGGCACCTCGAGTATTGCATCCAGTTCTGAGCCCCTCCGTTTAGGAAGGATATTGAGTCACTGGAGCTTGTCCAAAGAAGGGCAAGGAGACTGGTCAAGGGGCTGGAGCACAAGTCCTATGAGAGACTGAGGGAGCTGGGGCTGTTTAGCCTGGAGAAGGTTCAGGGGAGAGCTTATTACTCTCTATAACTGCCTGAAAGGAGGTGTAGCCAGGTGGGTATCAGTCTCTTCTCCCAGGCAACTAGCAGTAGGACAAGAGGGCAGAGTCTTAAGCCAGGAGAGATTTAGGTAAGACATTAGGAAGAAGTTCTTTACAGGAAGAGTGATTGGGCATTGGAATGGGCTGCCCAGGGAAGTGGTGGAGTCACCGTCCTTGGAGGTGTTTAAGAAGAAACTGTATGTGGCACTTAGTGCCGTGGTCAAATTGACAAGGTGATGTTACGTCAAAGGTTGGACTTGATAATGTCAGAGGTCTTTCCCTACCTAGTTGATTCTGTGATCCTGTGATTCTGTAATATCAATCAAAGTCTTAAAACAACTGTAGTAGATGGCAATGTTTGATCATTTGGAAAGAAATCCAAATACAGAAGTGAAAATGTGTGAGAAGGAAGAGCATATACTTCCTGAGCATAGCACCTTAATCTTACATTTCCTACCCTTATTAATTGTACATTTGGCAAGTTGCATCAGCTCATTACATGGGCAAAAGAGGATGAGAAAAGCTATACATAATGTAAGAATGCATATTCATTTTATAAAATTTTGTATTCTTTTCCAACCAATTCAGGACAGGCTCAAGCAAACAGTTTTCCTGGAATGCAAACTCAAATCACATAGAAACTTGTGGGAGTTAAGAATATAATGTTAAGAATGCACTAAGGGGGTGTGTGGTGGTCTGTGGGGGTGTGTGTGGGGATGGACTTAACAGAATGCCTACATGAGTAGAAGCTTTCTCTAGGGGTTAGAAGCGGGATTATGGGAGTAAAAATTACAGGAACATTAAACTGAAAGGACCACCTTAACCATGGTGTCCCCTGATATCGTGGGACCTGCAAAGGACTAGCAAGTACTACTTCCGAGAACTCTATAAGAAACTGACAATATGTGGTAGAAGATCAAAAGCCAAGTGTTAAGTCACAAGAAAGCACAAGAGATCAAGAGCATCAATGATGTCTTGGTACTCTGTGCAAACAAGATCATTATATCTCTATATGATATTAAGAAGCAGACATATCTCACAGTGTCAAAGAGGATGAAATGTCCAACAGCAGCAGCTACTGAGGCTTGGAAAAATTCTGAACCGAGATCTGATAAATCAGGAGGCTTAGATCTTTCTTAGCTCTGAGATAGCTTGCTGTATGATCTTNAGGAACATTAAACTGAAAGGACCACCTTAACCATGGTGTCCCCTGATATCGTGCAAAACTGTGTAGCAGATACCAAATTTAGGAAATACCTGTATTTCATGCACAGTGTCTGTGGGGGCCTGCAAAGGACTAACAAGTACTACTTCTGAGAACTCTATAAGAAACTGACAATATGTGGTAGAAGATCAAAAGCCAAGTGTTATGTCACAAGAAAGCACAAGAGATCAAGAGCATCAATGATGTCTTGGTACTCTGTGCAAACAAGATCATTGTATCTCTAGATGATATTAAGAAGCATTATGGCCCACAGTGTCAAAGAGGGTGAAATGTCCAAGAGCAGCAGCTACTGAGGCTTGGAAAAATTCTGAACCGAGATCTGATAAATCAGGAGGCTTAGATCTTTCTTAGCTCTGAGATAGCTTGCTGTATGATCTTCAGGCAGATTATCTTGTCTCATGGAGCTCCAACTGACTCCTTGTAAAATGTACCGAACAGCTTCTGGGAGTGTTAGGAATCCTAGTTAATATAAACTAGTTGAAGTTTTCTTCAAATGAAAGGTACTCAATAAAGACAGGAAGAGTTATAACAAGAAAGGAGACTCTTTTAATAACAAGAACTCTGAGAAGTAAACAGTTGAACTTTACAAGTTCTTTACAGTATAAAGCATCATAAATTGGGAGACGGGAAGGATGTATCATCAGATTCAATAACTGTTTAGAGATAGGAAAAAAATTAAAAAAAGAACACAGAACTGTCAAGTACATTCAACAAATGTCTATTCTGTTCAAGAGTTCATTACAACAAATGAAGATTAACCTAGGGTTTCAAAATCAAGACTGAGTGCAGCTACAAGCCTAAATCAAAATACATTCTGCTGTACATCATGTAATTTGAGTAAGCACCTGTGAAAGTAATCTTTTTTCTTTGTGAAAAGTATTTTGTTCAGTACATATTATGATAAAACCAGTATTTCCTGATACCTGTTTTTACTACTCATGACTGCCTTCAATAAATTATGCTTTGGTCTCTGTTACAACAAAATTCTGCAGCATTAGTTGTCTTATTTGGTGTCTACTTGTTCACTATTGGATTAGAATTGACAGATGTCACTGGGAAGTTCTAAAGAGCTGTACTGACCAACATGTGACATAGACAGACTTGAGCAAGGTTTTAGAGCAGCAGTTAGACATCTAACCAAAACATGGAATGAAGAATCCCAACAGAAAGGTGTTGAGGTTCAGTTGCTGCTCTATCGAGCCTTTTTCATTAATTAAGGGTTTTCAGGGTTTTCTACTGCCACCTGCAGATTGTTGTGGGCAGCTGCTGTTACAATTTTTCTATGAAAGTCTATGTCTTCTCTTAAGGCTGCACCATGCAAGGCTGAATGAAAGTGAGACGTCTGCAGAAGACAATTAAAGATACGAAGCCAGAGAGGCCTCTCTGCTGGCCACAGATCACAATGACCATTCTTATGCTTTGGCAGAGGTTCTGCTCTGGATAAGTCTCTTGTGATGGGAGATGTAACAGTCTCTGGTGTTCAGTGCTGCTTGATTAATAGAAATACTCCATTCTGCTGGCTTTGGTTTGTATGTGTACACCCTGACATCATCCTGCAGGCAGAAGGCTCAGGTTAACTTCACTTTTACCTGAAACTGATTACAGTGACTGAACAGTCACCTCAATGGAGTATTGCTTGAGGCAGTGATGGCAGCAGATGCTAAGAAACGTCATCAGAACTGGGGAAAAATTAAGGGCAGTGAGCTCTTATTTTTTGGTACACCTAGATAAATAAGAAGGTGTCCACCTGTGGCCTACTAACTTCTTAGTGTAGGTGAGGACAGTCTCTTCCTAAGAAGACAATGCACTGCAGGAGCATCAGAATAAAATGTTTTTTCAGCCTCATGAAATGACAAAACCAACTACCACGTGTAGTTCTATGTCACTGCTACATTCAAGACATGGCTATGTGAAGGTTTTTTTAGATAACAAAGGATTATCTTTCCATGTGGCTTGTGTTACATTTAGAGTGTCTCCAGGCTTAAGTCTGTGTAGACAAGTAGTGTATTCTATTCTGTTCTATTGTAGTCTAGTCTACTCTAGTCTGGTCTAGTCTAGTCTAGTTTAGTCGAATTTATTCCATTCCATTGCATTCCGTCAAAGCATAAAGCCTCTCAGAACAGTGTCTCTTCCTGAGACACAGAAAGAAAGAACTCAAAGGTACTGTTTCCTAGGCTGTTTCATGTCTTACACATTTTTTAATATCTGTGTGAGGATTAGTTTAGACCTTTCCAACAACTCAAATAGATTTGATATAAGCCATGCCTAACCAACCATACCAAACTATGCGTAACCATACTCCCTCTTGTTCCCTGAATTGTCACATCTCCAGCATTTTTTTAAGTTGGTATATAATAAAAGAGGGATGTAAAGTCAGTTCCCTGTTCTTTTAAAATGTCTTTGGATGTTCCCACCCAGATGAAAGCTTTATGGCTCATTTATATTTCAATAGGCTAAATACACCCTCTTGCAAATCACTGTTTTCACAATCTCTTACAATCTTAAGTACAAATCTAAGATACGTAAATGTGTTAAATATGCCTGACACTATTACATTGGCCTTTTGCATAAATCTTCAATGTTCTTATGGTATAAATGATTGCATTGTGGACAGATGGGATTATAATATCTCCTCACCTCATTCTTACTTTGAGTAGCACAAAGACATATTTGTATGTCACTCTCATTTAACAAATTCAAAGGGAAAGAATTTCTTCTTACTTACTGTACTGGGTTTTATACTAGGAGGAATTTTGGCCATATTTTGAAATAAAACTATATTAACATATCGCACTGCAATGTGAGTCATCTGAGTTTCTCTGTCACGTGGCTTGCACAGGGATTTTAAGTCTGCAGTCTTAATTGAGGGGGTTGCAATGCCATTTAAAAATCACTTGAAACTGCAATTCCTTAAAAAAAAAATTCTGAAAGGCAAGCAATGTAATCTCTCTTGGAGGAATTCTAGAGCTGTATTTTGTGTTTCCCTCTGGTACAGGAACAGCTATACTTCTGGCATGTGATCAGACTATTTTCTGTGAAGTTCAGGTATGGGCTTCATTTACATGGCAGTTTCACAGGTGATAAGAGAAGGAACATGGGGCACTTGGCAAAAAACAGTGTGTGACCTGTCTGAACAGTTCAGGTGAGCTGCAGTTTATTTACTGCCTGCATGTGGGGACTTACTAGGAGACAGAGCAGATCTGTGTGAAAGCTGTTCAGGCTTAAAGGTTTATAGCCTGGGTATCATGGTTTTGGTTTGTTTTTTGTTGGATTGTTTTTTGTTTTTAATCTGTAGTTATAAAACAGAAGGAAATGCTTTGAGAGGAACCAAAAGAAATTTCTTTCTTGAGCATGGTGTCTTCACTCCTCCATGCACTAGTCAGGTTAGTTACCAAGAAGAGTTACTGTCACAACTGTGTTTGGGTTTCATGTTAGTCAGCCTGAAGATGATTTAAGTGAATCTAGTTTACTTCTTCCTGCCTGTCTTAAGAAGACACACAAAATCAGTTAGTTACTGCTTCTTAGCTGAGAAGCAGCTACTTTCAGTGAGAGAAAAATCAGTTTTTGAAATACTAACACATCTTTTTTGTGTGACAGCATTGATGTCAGTTATTTATACCAGAATTACCTAAGAAAATGCAGCTGTGCCCTTCTTCTTATGTATGCAATCTAAATCAAACCCTTTGTGTCTAATTTATCTTCCTAATTTTTGTATTTTTTTCCTACTAGATATGGAAATAATGGAAGTCCCAGGCTTTCTGAAAATATCACAGTAGGAAATGAGTTGAAATGGCTAAAAAAGAAGCTAATGATGACAGCTCTAACAAGTATTTTTAGAAGCCACCTTTATATTTTTGAACATCTCCTTTTTCCTGTTCAGCTCTTTCACCACACTAAAAGATTTCATTTATAGGGCAAATTCTCTTAGAATCCTTAGATAGATAGTAAACAGAAGACTATGAAAATTGTTTTTTAGCTTCAGAACTTCTACGGCTCTGAAACTTTGAACATGGATCTGTAATAAAATTAATTTTCTCTTATTTTTAGAGATTCATGTGATTCTCTCTTTATTGGCCATTTACATGACCTGCCATCTACTGCTGCTTCTAAAGTGGCTTATATGGCCTTCAAGGCATCTGGCTGTGTGCTGGGCTGAGAAATTGTGTGAACTGTACTTTGAAAGCCTGCTTTCAGGAGGGTAATTTATTGTTTGTTAGGATGGAATTTAAAGATATGTTATCTTTGCTTATCATCCTTTCAGATGTACTCTGCCACAAGGGAACAAATAAAGTGACTCCAGCATTTATATTCTGAATAGCATCTATTTATTCAATCTCACAGTTCCCCAATGATTAAGTAAATTATGGGGGAAGTGAAACTATTTAAATCAGAACAATTAATTATTATTAATTAATTATTAGTGCTTGTTCCCTTATTTTCCACTTAACTTTAGAGCAGCTTCTGTTTTCAAGATAGCAGTTCCTTACTGTAATGTGTGTTAGACTGCAAATTCTTATCTTTGGCTCTGCTGTGTTTTACATGATGTCTGTACAAAGATATAATAGAATTGGCTTGTTTGTTGTATGCATTACAATTTGCTTCATTTAAGGTAGAGAATACCTCATCTGCACAATTGCACAGCAATATGGCAGATGAATTTCTGTGCCAACAAGGGCAGTTAATGCTTTGGGTTTGAAAAAAGAAAGAATCTCTGTAACTAGGCATGCAAAATTATTGTTTCTGAAGAAGTTACTTTGATACCTGGAGAAAAGATCGGGAGTTATTGCAACTAACACTCTAAAACCATCAGAGAATGTCAAAAAGACTTCACATTAGAGATCACTAGGGAAGAAATAGAAAAGAAAACATCATTGTGCCACTGAATAAATGAACTAGAGAATTTTATTTTCTAGTATTCGGAGGAAAGGCAGAGACTTAATGACTGTTAATAGGTTTCTTAATCAGATACTGAAGCTCCACCACAGGCATTCACTTCCCTTTTATAATAGTTTTACAGCAAACTCCCCAAAATAGTTATCTTACTGCTTGTTTATTTATTCTACTTAAAATTAGTATTTATTGTGTCTTGATACTATTCTAAGCAGATTGCAAAAGTAATTATAATGTAGATAATGGGATTTAAAACTTCATTTTCCAGCATCTCCCTTATACCACATGTCCTACCCTTACACTGATGGCATCTATGTTAACATATGACCTCTAATTCCAAATTTAGCTAACAGATATAAAATTTTGGGAATGCCTGTCTTGCAGTAAGGTCAATATGTCCAAAGGCAAGACTGCCTATGTATGGATCAGATGAAAGATTCACCTTGTCAGGTGTCCTGCCAGTGATAAAGACTACCAGCTGAGACACAGTGAGACCCCACAGTGGATAAGACCCTATCAAGTTGTCTGCAGCCCTCAACAGACCATCCTGAAGATGAGCAGTATGCAGTTTTACTGCTTCCTGAACACAGAACCAAATGAGTTCTTCCCAAATTCAGCCTCAGCCCAGACTGCCTGCAAATTATAAACCTTCCAGCAGGAGTGGTGTTTCGTGGAAGGCAGGGACTTTCATGGAAGGAACCTGTATCACTGGACTATATGATGTTGTCACGTACCAGACAGGTAGCCACTGCACTGAGTATCATATACACATATAGGGCTAGTAAGGAAAACCTAGAAGTGCTGGAGAGCATGTTCTCAAATACCCTCTCAATTGTCCATGTCATGATGTACCCTGCAACATAAAATAGACAGATGAAGTTAATTTGGCTCTGAGGCCATGTATGGAGATGGCTGTTCTTCACAGCAGTGTGGCTGTAGCCTCATGATCCAAGGTAACAAAACTCATTAACCTTTCAGCATAAAATACCCATGTGCTATCGGTGTCTAACTTAGCAGTGCAGAGTTTACAGCTTTTCCTGTACGTCAGACATGTGAGCCCTTTGAGAAATAAGCTTTGGAAGTTGTGGACTGGTTTAAATATTAAACCCACCACCTTTCATTTTATTTGGAATACAAGTGGCAGCTGGCCAAGCTGACAGGGCACAGGGGCCAAGCTCTTGCTGCGGAAAGCATCTGTTAACATATGACAAGTCAGACAAAGTCTTTGCTGATGAAAGCTACATACAAATTTCAAATAATTTTTCTGATTATAAGGAGACTCTCTGTGGAGATATTCCAGGAGCAAGAATCTAAAAGCTTCAAAATTGCTTCTTTTTTTTTTTTCTCATATCCTTAATAAACTATAGAAGCACTACCATAGCCTATGGGTGGATGTTATGGCCAGGTTATTAAAATTATTAGAGGGATGCCTCTGCCCAAATTAAGGTACAAACAGAACCATATGCTGAAGTAAATACTATGGATTTTTATTTAACCATAAATGTGAGCTACAAACTACTGCCCAGGCACATCAGTACATCCGGGGCCCCAGCTTGTCTTGGGAAGCATTTGCTTCTCACCTCTTGGACACTGCACAGATCCTGACTTGCAGCAGCCTCCTGGGGATGGCTGCCAGCCAGTGACTTCTGTCATCTCTGTCTGGCCTTCAGCTTGCTCCATACACCCAGTGCATCCCAATGTGCTTAGCAGAAAAAGGAATTTTTTTTTGGATACAAAGCTCTGGTACCTGCTATCTTGTTCAGCACCCAGGCCTGCCTTTCCAGCAGGCAAGGTGTCCAGGGTAGATGTTTTTCTAGATTTCTCTCTCTGCTTTTTGTGGCCTTCCCCTTTGTGTCCTACCTTTCTTGCATACAGACACATGTCAAGAAGTTCCTTCCCTTAGTTTCTGCAGCTGCAAGAGCTCACAGTTATATCTCTACCTCTGTGCACACACAGGGATATATAGGAAGCCATGGGTGAAACCAGGAAAGGTCTAGGACAGCAACACGTTGTGAGGGATGGCCATGCTGAGGTATATAAGGCACTGATCTGTGGCAGAGCACTCTTCCTCTGCTTTGGGAGTTGTGTAGGAAATTTAGTGAGAAAGCATATTGCAATAGAAAAGGATGTTACCTGCCCAGTATGAGCTCATTCCTGCTCTAGCTCGTGTAACATAATTCTGCATGCTGGGTCTGAATGTTTTTACTCTGTTGTAACCAGCTGGTAAGATGACAGTGATATTTTTTCTACTTAAAAGATAAGAGAGGAATCCAGGAATTGATGCTTTTAAAACTGAAACTGTTAGAAAAAGCACCAAGATTGCAAATTCAGATTCTTTATAACTAAGAAATACCAGAACTGAAGAAAAATTCTCTACAACCTCATGGACATGCATTATACTGTGCCTTTATCTCCTTTTCTCATAGTACCTTTATGAGACTGACTGAGGTGACAGGATATATTCTAAGGATTAACTAGGACTGTGCAGTGAAGGGGACTGCTATTTATTATCTTTGCCCTCTACACTACAGAAACAAAATGGTCTGTATAGGTCATAAGAAGGGATTTCAGAATAGGAAAGATTGATCTCTGAGTTAAATCTTTGAATGTTGCCTCAAACTCTGTTCCTCCAGTGCTCTACTGCAAGAATAATTTGAACTAAGTTTTCATCCAGAAGTGGTAATTAACTTTGTGATATCCATTTCTGAGTTTCCATGTGAAATGCTAGGGTTTGATTTGTGGGAATATTGAGCTTTCAGAGCCATAACTGATGCTGGTAGGAGCTTTAAATATGTGAAGTTCTCAAAAGTGCAAAGTATTTTGAAAGATCAGGTACAAACGTTTCAAATTGTGCATCCACAGTCAAGAGATATTGTCAAATTTGACCTCTTTTTGTAAAATACCCACAATTCCACTTTTCCAACTTGAACTCTCCTGCTGTACAGCTTAATATTTGTGCCGCACTCTAACAATACAGGCAAAGAAATTCCATGAAAACAGAATATTTTGGAACCATATAAGATTTTGAATAATGTACTATAAAGAAGACATGGGCACCCCAGTCAGTGATGAAATGAAACAACAGTGTTCTAGATCCTAAGTTCAGAGATGATGGTTTATTCTGACTTTCAGTGTAACACAGGTTAGCTCCTTTCTGAATTAGTTTTTGTTTAACTACAGCATCTCTTTTTAAAAGTTAGAAAAACTCAATTTAAATATTTGCAGTATGAGCAAGCTATCATTATTTTGTTAAATTATTGAAGTGATTAATTTTCATAATACCCATGCATGTAATTTCTATTTCTGAATGTCTCTGCTTTCAACTTCCAGGCACTCGATCTAGTTATGTTTGTGCTTTTGAGACTGAAGAGCCCTCAGCTACCAAATTTCTATTCCCCCTAGAGGTAATTAGAAGCTATGATCAAGGCACCCTTTAGCCTTTTTGTTAAGATAAACAGATGGGACTTCAGTGTTCCACTAAGGCAGGTTCCTCAATTCTTTGATCTTTCTCCTGGTTCATCTCTGGACCAGAGGGACCCAATTTATTCCTTCTTGAGTTGTGGGGCTAGGACTGTGAAAAGCATCTCAGAGGAAGATTTGCTGTGACAGGTTGTGTAACCTTTCTGACCACTTTTTGTATTATTCTGCTCATTTATCCCAAGACTGGCTTTTTGTTTTGCTGTTATACCCTTCTCATACTGCACTAGGAGCAGATCTCCAGCTGACTGACATGATGCCCCAATCATTTCAGTTACTATTCCCAACATAATGCCTCATTATGTCTGTAATTCCTGAATATTGTTGAATTACAATTATCTGCACATGTAATTTGCTTGCAGAAGCTTATCAGCTCTCTTCATGAATCACATGCACACTTTAATCAGTAAGGATTCTCTCCTTTCTTCCAGAGCATTAATAAAAATGTAAAGGCCAAGAACTGACCTCAGCACGGCCTTAATGAGACCTTGCTGTTTACAAATGCATTTTGAGATCTGTCAACAGCTTTTAAAAGTTCATTTTCTGTGTACCACATTGCTTTTTTTTAAATTATCAAAATGTTGTATAGTGTCAAGTTTAAAGGATTCTGACTTTTCTATATAGCCTCTATTCCCTTTCTTAGTCAATGAATGAGAGCTCATTAGTCATGCATGGAATGAAGTAGACATCTGATGGGAAAAAAGGATGTGACCTTGTAGTTAGTGTATCACAATGCATTGAAGTAAGACAGGTGAATTAGAGATGCTCAAGCCACCATAAATGCCACATATCTAAATTTTTACTGGATTTTAGGTCCTAATTTTTCTAATATGAAGGCCTTCTCTGTGTGTGGGTGAGAGAGAGTCTGATATAGCTTTAAATATTTACAGATTAGAATACCATTCACTTACTCAAATGTGAATATATAAAATAAATTGCATGAACTGCATTCCCTAAATGCATATTCCTTGATGGTCACTAGAGAGAGACTGTGTAACCAACTCAGATGTAAATGCTGATGTGACATAACTGGATTAGCTAATTAATCACCATTCATTTTAACTATAGCATTAATCGATAACATTGCGCACTGTATAGTCCCAAGGCCCACAGAAAATGGATGTGTCCCTGTAGAGCTCCAGCCCCCTTTCATCTGACATAAAATGGACCAAAGAACTTGGGCCAAAGAAAAGAAGGAACAGCTTAAAAAAAGTTTAAGATCTGAAGTTTAACATCTGAAGACCACAGAGTATGTGTTTTTCAAATTTTCTTAAAATAACTCATAAGAATCATTTGAGGGAGAGATTAAAAAAAATAGGTATGGAAAATATCTCTCTTTGTCTCGTTTGTGGGGATAATTTCCTTTCTCTGCCAGGGTTTCTGTTTTCAGTATGTTGATTAAGGGACAATACGTGATTAAATGATCCCGGCACATTTGCGTATGAATGGCATAGAAACTGAGTAGACCTCCTCTGTCTCACATACCTGGAGATTAATGCTAATGACACTTAATACATTAACATTCAGATTAAACTTGACCAGAGAAAATTAAGTGAAAAAGAACTTTGCTAAACATTTTGGAATTCACAGATTTTTTTTCCTCCTTTAATCTGGATAAGAAAGTTTCTTCATCTCAGCTATTGGTAATTTACACATTCTTAGCAATAATAATCTTCTAATAACAAACACAGTCTAGAAATGACATAAGGAAGATAACAGTGTTTATGATGGGAATGTCTGTAAACATGTCTCTGACTTTTCCATTCTTGTGTTTAGATAAGGCAGGCAGTAGGAGTGAGGATATGTGTTTCCAACAAAACTTTCATGCTTATAAACACAAGAGAAAGCAAGCAATAATTTTCAAGACTTGACAAGAAATGCTGAGGAGTTACATTAAATCTTTGATAGTGTGATTATTTGTGTCTCATTTAAACTCTCAATATTTTACTTATACTAGAATGGTTCTAGCAGCTGATCCTGAGATGCTATCAGTGGTATGTACTATACGCCATCAGGGTGCCATGAGGGTTTGCTATTTGAAAATTCACTAGAGAGATTTCAGAAGAAAGTGCTCAAATCATGAATAAAGTAAAATAGAAACAACTTCAGATTAAAATAAAAATAAGTAAATTAAATTGCAAATTACTCTTACCAGAGACCAAGCTTTACCTCTGCAGCCTGCCTCATGGTAGGGACAACTTCTCTTCACTGAAAAGAGTAGCTCTTCTGTGACCTCTGAGGTTCACCTGCTAAAGTCCAATCATATATAAAAGACCTGGTGTCCACTGGCAAATTAAACTTGGCTTGAGATCAAAACACTGCATTTCATCACTCCTGAATACTCAAGCAGTTGGGGTACATGCCTGAGCTGAAATCCGGGATGCAAACATTCACGTGTGAAAAGTTCAAGTACAGGCAAAACTCAACTGCTTATTCATTCTGAGGTTTTCTCATTTTCTAGCAGAAATAATTTTTGCAACACAGTATACATGTACCCTATGTAACATTCCAGAGCAGAAATGCACTGGTCAGAAGAAGAACAGAAGTTGATGTGGACTGTATCAATTGGAAAGGTTATTTACAGTTTAACTAATGCATGCCTAGCCACTGCTGATGCAATGAAGAAGAAAATGCCTGAAATATCTTAAGTAAAACCTTAGTATCTTTAAGTTAATGCCTTCTTTGTGAAACAGAAGGCACTAACAGTATTTTTATAGCTGCAATTGGGTTATTTTGAACATAGGTTATTCTGAGTATGTTATTTCTTTATTTTATTTAGTTTCTGCAAGTCATAACAGCTGTAACAGTGGTTTTAGTTTTATTTGCTTTTGAAGAATTTATTGTGGGGTTTTTTTTTTCATTTTATTAGACTTCAGGCACTTGATAAGAAAAATTCAGTGTCTCATGTTAATGTAACAGGAATTAAAATAGTACCCACAATAATGTAAAAAATATCCTTTTTAATACCTTTAAAAGTATTAAACATAATGTCTCTCCCTCCAAGACTTTCTTAACTGGCAAGAAGCAATTAAAAAAATATGTATTATATTCTTTGAATAAAATATGTCATGTGGTAAAGCTGGAATTCAATTATGTTTGTGTGTGCTGTGTTCAGTCTCTTGTCATAGCTGTTGCGACATTTATGGGATGCCACCCACCTCATAAAAGCCCTTTTGATGTCTTCAGCATCTACTGCCTACCTCTGTAGTTTCTGGCATTTGAATGACATAGAGAGGACTGGCATCATCTCATTGCTGGAGGCTGGAAATATGCAGACATTTGTGAGAGAGATTCCCATCTACCTTTCTCCAGCAACTTTCTGTCGTCTTAGCCTTTTCTCACAGAGGCAAAATTATCTGAGGAAAGCAGTGGAAGCTCTTGGAAGCTTCAAGAGTCATTAAAAAAAAACAGAAAAAAGTTTTGTTGATTTTCACATTAGATCATTTTTTTCTTTGCTGGAAGGTATATAAGAACTTACTTCCATATCTTAGATCTTTATGTGAACCAGTTTCAATAGCAGTTATGTAAATTATAACAGTGGAATGAAATAGCCCAAATCATCTGTTGTTAAAGCAGAAAGTTTTTGGTTTCATAAAAGTTAAATAGCAGTTTCTGGCTTGTTTAAACTCTGCCAGAAGTAAGTTATGAAGTAGGTGTTTATTCATCACCATCAAAAAGAGCCCTTACAGAGGTGATGTTAAAAATACCAGGCTTCAGGCTGTGAGTTACATGCTCTTTCCCTAAGTACAATATTTGACATGGAAATAGACCTCAGAGCCACAAAAAGTGATCTCAGATTATTCATCCCTATTGATTGAATGTACTGTATTCACTAGGTAGTAAAGCAAATTAGTTAGAAAGAGACAAAGGTGGTGTCCACTGAAAAGCAGCAACAACCCCTCTAAAATAATTCCTGTACAAACAGTATGTGTCAGAAACAGGCTCAACATTTTTTATTGAGGAGGGCAAGAGCAGATAAAAGCTTCCTCACTTCCTCAGCCTGACTTTCTCTCCCTTGCCTTTCCAGCAGGTCCTCCCCAATCTCTCTGGGGTGCTTCTCAGGCACTGTCAAGCACTTGTGAAGAGGCACTGGTATTCACAGCAAGACCTTCTCCGGATGCCTGTCCCATGTCTGCCTCTTGCCTCTGTGAGACAACCCCTTCCTCCAGCTTGCACTGTGAAGGGGATCTGCAATGGGGAGACTCTCCACAGGCACATGATAATGACAGTGAATGAAAACATTCTTGTGGGAAACTTGTAACTTTTCTCTGTAAATCACTGTATTAGATGTGGAATTAGCTGCTTGTAGGCAATGGAGCTGTTCATTTAGCAAGCACCAAATGCAAACGGTGCAATTTGCACAACATGCCCCCAGTTCTCTTTATAATAATTCAGCTGTTGGGAATGGGGAACAAAAATAAAGAACTTGATCCATACCTTTATATTTAAGAATACCACAGCTGACACATTGGAGATTATGCCTGGAAAAAACCAGCCTGGTGTCTGCCTCGAAATCTTCAGAGACCTGCTTAAAGGTTTCAACTACCATGGGCTGCTATCTGCGCTGGAGACTGACACATGTTCTTATCAGATGCTGTCCCTTGTTTCAGAAACATTGTTTTAGGTAATGCAGGTATGAGTGGTACACCACCTCTTTCAACCAGGGGATAAAAAAAATCTTACTTGCCTTCAAGAAACAAATACTGATCCCTATGGTATACACAAGAAGTCAGAGAATAATATGTGGTAGAGAGAAAAGCAAGAATAGTCTGGGGACAAAATGGAAATTTAGTGATTCACAGATGTAGCTTTCCTTGGAACAAACCAGAACACTATATAGATATAGATTTCTCCATCTTTTTAAAATAGTTTTGTTGAATTTCATTATTCACAGGGCAGTAGAAAATGGGTGTTCTGAAATTCAATAGTAAATAAAGTCAGGAAAATTGAGGCTATAATTCTGTGACCTCATTGCACTCTGGCATCTCATTATGCATTTCAAAACTGTACAGAAAAAGGATGCATACAAAAATGTGTGAAAAAAGAGGGAAAAAGTAAACAAAGAAACAAATACCACAAAAGAAGCAGTGTAGCATTTTGTGCAGGCTACTTAAAGCATTAGTCATCATATACTGATGGAATGATTTTCAGAATTCAGCTTTAAATGAGTCAGAAATATAACTGGGGAATGAAGGGGGAGAACTTGTGGCTTGAAGCATGGACTGCTCTCCTAAAAATCAGAACTCCATTTCCAGCTCTCTGCTCAGCTGAATCCCATTTTCTTCTCTGTATCTAGTGAAGTGTTCTTCATAATATCAGGAGTACATTCATAAAACAGCAGCTCCATATCCCTAGGAACATTCAGCAAAGGCTGATACCAAATTCCCATAAGCAGTTGTTAAATATGATAGGTCTAGGCTTGACGGACATTCACCATGAGAGTGGGTTGCTGAAATGGTTGCCTGTTATATTGAGTTTGCATGGCAAGTTTTAGTAGTGGAGGGCTGCAGGGGTGGCTTCTCCGCTGGGACACCAGGATTTGCCTCATGTCAGCAGGCTCCAAGATGGACCTGCCGCTGGCCAAAGCCAAGCCCATTAGCAATGTTGGTAGCACCTCTGCGATAACATATTTCAGAAAGGGAAAAAAAGTGCTGAACAATAGCTGTGATGGAGAGGAATGAGAAAAAAGACAAAAACAGCACTACAGACACCAAGGTGGAGGAGGTGGTCCAAGCACCGGAGCAGAGACCATGGTGAGTCAGGTTGTCCTCCTGCAGCCCATGGAGGTCCATGGTGGAGCAGATATCCACATGCAGCCTGTGGAGGACCCCATGCCAGACCAGACAGATATGCCATGGAGGAAGCTGCAGAGAAAGCTCCTAGCAAGATATGTGACCCTGCAGGGGACCCATGCTGGAGCACTCTGTTCTAGAAGGACTGACCCTGTGGAATGGGACCCATGCTGAAGTGGTTCTTGAAGAACTGCAGCCTGAGGGACAGGCCCATGCTGGAGTAGCTCATGCAAGACTGTGTTCAGTGGGAGGCACCCAATGCTGGAGCAAGGTAAAGGTGTGAGAAAGAAGGAGCAGCAGAGACAGCATGTGATGAACTAACTGAACCCCCCATTCTCTGTCTCACTGTGGCCCTGTGGAGGAGGAGGTAAATAAATCGGGAGTGAAGTTGACCCTGGGAAGAAGGGAAGGGTGGGGGGGAAGAGGTTTTTTATTTATTCTTATTTCTTGGTGTCCTATTTTGTCAATAATTGACAATACATTAAATTAATCTTCCCTAAGTCGAGTCTGTTTTGCCCATGATAGTAACTGGTGAATAATCTCTCTGTCCCTATCTCAACGCACAAGCTTTTAATTATATTTTTTCTCCTTGTCCTGCTGAAGACGAGGAGTGAGAAGGTGACTTGGTGAGCACCTGGTGCCCAGCCAAGGTCAACCTACTATGCCTGTAGCGCCTTTCTCCCCCCACTTTATCATTACAGAAGCACGGAGCCACTAGCCACCACCCTAGGCAACAACTAAAGGTGTAAGTTAGAGGAACATGATAGTTGTGCACAATACCCTCATGGCTAATATCTGGAAGTTGTGTAGGGTGTGAAGTTAATAAAATTTTGCCCCTGTAAAACTGGGAAGATTTGGTTCCCAATGGTTCATTTGCCATTTTAAATGCAGGCAAATCTAGGGCTATCTGATTTCAAGATATTATCAAGCTCTTACCTTTATTTGACTTTATGCCTAATTTATTTTTACAAAATAATGGGTTTGGCCAAATTGTTTTGTAACACAGTTATGCATAAGTATTATCCTGCAAAAGAGAGACAAGAGAAAAAAAATACTAAGTGGTGACTCATTCCTATGCATTTTTCACTTTTCAATTGGAATGATGCAGCAGAAAATGCTACATGGACAGATCAAAGGTAGCAGAACCTGAACAAAAGTGTTTGTTGAAGTATTTGTTAAGGGTCACTTTACTGCATTGAAAAAATGCTGGAAATGTGGACACACTTAACTGTCACAGCACTCCTCAGTCTATACTGAGACCACTGGGCAGAATAACCTGTCATTTATTACAGATGCAGGAAAGCTGCTACCTTTGAAATCTTGTTCTCATGTAGCTCATTTACATTGAAATTACCTTTCAACATCATACCATCAATTATATTTATGTCATCTAATGACAGGTAAAATATTCTTTGGGAAAAATAGATGCCTGGAAACATAGTGAAAACAGCACCTCACGACAGAAAATTGAAATTTTTTTTGTGTCCATGGTTGTATGAAAAATGTTCAAGTAGATTGTGATGACAGGGCAAAATTGAAGTTGCATCTAAATGTCTTTTAGTCTTGTGTCTACCTCTACAGCCTTTGAAAATGTCAGATTCATGTGGTGTATTATCTATTCTGAAGAGGAATCATTTCTGCTGGTAGTTCCACTTTTTAAAGAGGTGGGACTAGATGCATCAACCACTGCAAAGTAGGAAATTTCCATTGACTTCTGAGTGGGAAGGTAAGTTCAGGCCTCTTAGAGTATTGTGCAGGAAAAACTGAAAGGGTTTTACTGGTTGGTTGAGCAACAGATAAGAAGAGAGAAACTCAGACAGCACAGTTTGTGATGTAGGGATCTGGTATGTCCTTGATATGCTTTGCCTTTTGGACTGATGATCAATGATAATGACTGTGATGAATACTGACTTTTCTTGATGTCTTTTCTGTTACTACACTATAAGTCATCATTAAAATACATAGCTTAAAATAAAAAGCCTTTATCTTCAAGAAGTAAAAATAATAAGCAGGACTTCTACATGAGGTGATCACTTTCTTACATAGCATGTTTTACATAGCATGTTGGGTTGGAAATTTAACTGCAAATGCTACATTTCCTCTGCTGACTTTGCAGATCACTTCAAGGATTGATCTTCATCTTACTTTCCAGGTATGTTTTATGTATATCTGAAGCTGCTTTTGAATTACAGTATGTGGGAGTAAAGCTGGGTGTCACTCCTCATATAAGGATTGTTTTTAGAGTGGTTTGCCCAAATTGCTTTGTTGCGATTATTTTTTTGGAGTTGCTTGGCCTTTGCATTGAGCAGTGCAGGGAAAAGTGGCAATCCCTATGTTGGTAGTCAGCTTTGAGCCTGTGACCTGCACATGCTGCTGTTTGTCTGTCTCTGAGTAGCGTGTGAATGATAAATATGTGAAAGTATTCTCCTGGTCTTTTAGTTTGATTGAGATAAAACCCCAATAAGAATACATTTCAGAAGTATTTGGTGAGTGCTAGTGAGGACATACCCATGTTAAAGGTCAGTAGTTTCAACATGTCTGGACAGAGCTGGTGAGATGAAGCCGATCGGGAAAGATGATGGGGGCCTGGAAAAGTGTATATCCTAGAGGAGCAGATGCTCCACTTCCCACATCTGAGGTGATACCCCCAGTGACCTTGTTCTAGAAAAAGAAAAGCATAGCAAAACACATCTTTGCCATGTTTTTGTAGAGTCATGGAATGGTTTGGGTTGGAAGGGACCTTTAAAAGTCAGCTACAGCAACTAGTTAAAAGCTAAGGTGGAAATTAAGTTCCTTCCAGTTTAGCACACTGATTTTATTTCAGCAGGAGTATCCTAAGTGATCAAAGGGTTTTCATTTAACCTCAAGAAAGCAAATTTAAAGCTACACACAGCAGCCTATATTATCATAAAGTGTTGGTGGTTTGCAGTACTTCAAAAATAAAGAGTAACAGGTCTTTAACCCATCTCAGTATCTTTCCAGTACACCAATAATGTCCTAATTTCTCAGGTGTTTCTGAAAATGAATTGTTTCTTTATGTCATACAATATCTTCCTAAAACCAGGAGATGGAGCCCTTCAGCTAAAGCCTATCACCAATTGCTGAGTCTACATCCAGCAAAAATACTTTTTAATGGCATTTGAGGAGAACATGCATCATTTCTGCTTCCTTATGATAAGATTTGACGCGTGCTGTTGCTCAGCAGATTTGTGGCTGGGTAAGGAAAAGGTCTGATGGGCTTCTGTCTCCAGAATAGGGCCAGCAACAGGAAGAGAGAAGGTTGCAAATAGTCTATTCAGTTTTATACAGGTGGCTAGTGATGGTGCTATTAAATGCTTCAGGTAATGTTAATGGAGCTGAGACGAAGCTGTTTGGTGGGTAAGAGAAGGGAGTAGAGCAATCCCCCCATGCCAGGGCAATGGGGAGCCCTGGGCTTACACCCCTCAGCCCCTGTCACTCCAAAGGTTCTGGCATGGGATGCCTGAGGGGGCATCACACAGCAACAGGGGGGTGGCACAACTGGGCTCAGAGTGGCTTCCTTGTCATCCCCAGGGCTTCAAGGGCTCTGAACCCAGGCACCAGCTGTTGAAGGTTCTACTGTTCACATGGTATTTTTATTGGGCCATGCCGTGACAGTTCAATCCATTAACAGGGCAATCAGGAGAGTGGGAGGACCTTCCTGCGAGCATCTGGCATGGCCTAAAAGCCCTCTGTGTACTCAGCGCTTGATTTACCCAGCTTGTCAAAGTCTGCCAAAACTGGCCACTTCCCTTTTCATGTTATTAGTCAGTTATTAACGAGGACAGTGCTTAGCAACTTAATTCAGCAACATTAGCCACGATCTTCCTGGAATACAGATGTCTAAGTTCCACTCATCACCTACAATTCTTGATTTCAGCAAAAACGATGCACCTTAGTGGCAGTCTGCTGCCTAAATGGTTGGACAAGCAGAGCAGACTGTTTATGACATATATCTACATACACACACACAAGGAATCAAGGAAAACTCTTCACTTCTCTGAATACATACCTGCAAAAGAGTACGAATCTTGCAAAACTGTTTGCTCCCTGGAGTACATGTATATTAAAAAATTGCAGAGCAGGGAAAACCATTCACTGCAGTTATTTTGCTTTGTTTTGGCAACACAATAAGCTGGATGCTAGCTGGCTCTCTTGCCAGTTCAGACTAGCACAGGGCTGCTGGAGCAGCTCAGAGCAGCATTTCCCATGCCAATGACCCTCATCTAATTTTGTGGGGGTGATTTCAGGACAAAGGAAAGAAAGGACAGCCCCAGTGTCAGACTCCAAATCAGCTAACAAGATTTCAGCTAGAAATTTTTTCTGTTTAGGTAAAGTCTTCAGATTCGTAACAGCTTAGAAGTACACTTTGAAGATTATCCTGCTATTGGATAATTCATTGATTCCTCATCCATTCTGATTCCCCGAATGCAGCTTTCATTGTGGTATAAACAGTGAACAGTGCAAAGTAGATTAAAAACGGGAGTTTGAGTTGTGATGCTTTCAAAATCCACTGGAGCCCTCTGAGCTTGATGACAATGAGCATGTTTTGAAGCTTTTCTAACATGGTAAGAAGGGACCCCACTGCCCTAACTGCACTAGAGTTTCCAGCTCCTGCAATGCTCATCAGCTCAGTATGGGAAAACGGTGTGTGGTACAGAAACTCTTCCCAAAACCACTTTTTAAAAAGGCAATTAAATGCTACACTATGTCTGCTGGTTCCCACACTAGGTATTGAAAGCATCCAATGACACCGGGTGGCTGCACTTCTCCATGTGCTGCTGTCCTCTTCTACAGCAGTGAAGAAACATGGCACAGGGAAAAGAACAAGGTTGTTGTTCATCCAACATGATTAATTAATATACCAATTTCTTGCCTCTATCCCAGTGAAAGAAATTTTAGAAATTAATTGTTGCCAGTTGTGCACAGAAACAGACTTGATTTAATTGTTTGGCTTTGACAATTTTGACTAGATTTACAGCCTGTAAAGGGTACTTAGCTTGTGGAGTTACCGTCAAAGACACCCTAGGTATTGAAAATGATGCTTCAAATGAATTTGAGAGTGGAGAATTGCCTCAAAACACAATGCTTAAAAGCAGTCAGCACAATAGCCTTCACATACCAACCTGTATGGTCTGGCTGTAGAATAATTAACTCGATGATCAGCTCATGGCTGTGTATGCCAGACTGACATCCAGAAATGACAAGGTGTTTGCAGGGCTCCCTAGCTGACTGTTAGGAACCAGGAAGAGTTTGTCCTCCTAATCCCTTTTTATTTTGTCTCTTACAGACACCAGTCAAACTACCCTCACAAAAAGCCTTAACATAGGCTGTTACATGTAAACTGTAAAGATTTAGTGCAGGTAGAGGTTGGGAGCATCCTTCAAAAAGCACAATTATCATATGTTTAGTGGGGTTTGGATTGTGAGAAGTCATATCATTTATTGACTCAACTTACACAGCTGGGTAAAAAAGATGAACTTTTGGCATACAAACCCCTTTTTATTTGGATGTTCCTAAGTTTTTGTGACCCTAATAAAAAAAGAACAGCTTATCTTCAAAAAATACGTATATATTGTATGTATAGAAATATGTCTTCTAATATATTTAAAGGACCTAGCTTCATGTACCACCACTCTACACATTTCATAGGAGTGTTAAAAGTGAGAGAATGCTTTGGTTTTCTGAGTTTGCTTGGCCTGTGTCAGATGATTTGAAGCTGCCTTGTCAAATATGGAGTGTTTCTGTTAGAAATAATTGGTCCACAAATGCAGCTTCACAGCATATGGATTTCTTTGGAGAGTGTCAGAAGTTCACTAGAATTCAGTGTTTTGCAACTGAATAATTAAAACTTGTGCTTTGAAAGGATGATCTTGTCATCATCCAAGACAAAAACCCTGGCATTTTAGTTAGTTGATATCATGATCAAATGCTTTTCTATTGCTATTTATAAAGTGACTCTAGCTGTCATTTGATTGTTATCAGGAAGAATAAAAAGAAAGGTCTGACATCTACCTTGTGATTTCCACAACTTCTGAACAAACAAAAATTTCCCTTTGCCTGCCTTGCTGTATTTTCAGCAGGAGTACATCACATTAAAGTGAATTCTTTTCAGCTGAAGTTGTGGATTTAATACATTTAGCTGCAATAAACTCTGTTCAAACAAACAGGTGCAGGTAATAATACCGTGCTGTGAGGTGTTTTGGATTATCCCTTTACTGAGAACAAAGCTCTCCTCCTTTTCTTGGTGGTCTCTGGACATCAATTAACAGCTGTATTGCTTTATCTTCAGGATGAACTGAGTGGAGCTTTTTACCACCTCTGTTTGAAAGTTTCATGAAAGTCTCTGAAATTATTTTCTACTCAAGATCATATTTTTAGTGAACACATTCCAGTGTATAAAAGATGCATTTTTCTGTACTGGACTATGAATGCTATTACTAAATTTAACTTTCTTGGCCAAATTGCCCCATAACTCTTTCTGAATTACTAATGCCTCTGTTTACATCCATTAGTGCAAGTAAAACATGAGCATGAGTATTTTCATGCACTATTTCTGAAAGAAGCATGCTAGGAAATAAAATGCAAACTAACGTAGCTAGTATGTGATACTAACGGAGCTCTGTGACTTTTCAGAGCACTCTGAAGGAAGATGAAAGCCTCCAGCTGACTTCAGGGTGAGAGCCCATAATATTGAATTATACAGAGTTTTCAGCTTGGGGACTCATCTTTGTTACACGACACTGATTTTTCTGAGAGAAAAAGGAAGGCATATTCTTGTGAGTATTAATTCAGCACAGTAAAATGGATTATATATGGGAAGACACTGCTGGGAGCTGAAGGAAGGAGGGTGAAAAGTGGTATGATGATGAATGAATCACAGATGTGACCCTGCGTTGATACATGTGGTCTGATTGTGGAAGGAGAAGCGTATTTGTTTGATGCTGGGTGAAGTTTTATCCGGGGTTGATTGTAATTCCAACTTGGCATATTTTATTATTGTGTAATTGTCAATTTTTAAGAAGTCTTTCCTTATTATTCCATTCATAGCAAAGATCGGTCTAAAGTTTCTTCTGACACAAACTTGGGCAGAAGATATTTGTAAAAAAAAAAGATTTGTTAAATGTTCTTCAGTTTCTCTATTCCTAAAAAACTTTTTCTGACTTAATATCAGTTGCTACTGTGGTCACTGGGCAGGAAACTACCGGTCACAAGGACAGCTGCGCGCCTCGTTCTGGTGATCAGTCTCTCAGCTGAGTTAGATGAGTTGCCTGGGCATCTCTGAGGAAAGCAATCGGTATGGAAATGCCCCTCAAAGATTGTGAGGCTGAATGCCCTGCCCAGTAGCTGAGAAGGAACTGCTGCTGTCTCACTGATTTTTCCTGTGACATGTCTCTGTCTGTGCATATTTTTGCTGAAAACTTAAACCTCTGAAAGCAGATGTTTCAGGGTAGTTATTCTTTTACCATGAAGGTTAATTTCTAGGATGCTATTTGTCATTCTGTGGGGTAGTAGGGACTGTGAGAGAGCATCCACAATGAAGGTCAGTCCCTCCATATGATGGATGTTTCAGACTACAGACTTCAGATGTTTAATCTATATGAATACTGAAGAACCCAAGCATGCGTGCATCTGGTTAACTGATGCTGTGCAAGGGGTGGGGTATTTAGCAACTCTTGCTAAAGATTTCTTGTGTTCCTTGAGGAATAATGTACACTGTTTTGGAAAACTTCTCATGGTGGAAAAGTTTGGGTTTTTTCCTAATTATAGGAAAAAAAGAAAATTTATCTACTGTGCTTTAGATGATGTGGTTCAGAACAGTGTTTTTTGGTGATAACCAATTTGGTATATATGCTGTAATTGTTATCAGTAATTATGTTGATATATTGGCTCTACTTTCATTGATGTCCTTTTTAATTTCATTTGATTTATTCATACTGCTCCAGCACTGACTGTAGTATGAAGAAAAATGTGCAAAGTGGTGATATGTGCCTAGCAAAGTTTTCTTTCAAAATGAAGGAAAGGAAAGAAATCTCGACTTCCTTGGCTTGTCATAACCCTCAGTACTGATCCTCTCAGTTTAGGAGAACACAGAGATAGCAAACTCTGCTAGTCATGCTTGCACAAATCTACTGGAAAATTATGAAGATACAGTACTGCATGTAGAGATGGTTTAGTTAATTGCCTTTTATATACATTTTATTTTATCTACCTTTTATTGAGTTCAATAGATGCTAGGTTAGAGATTTTGTATTTGGAATTACTTCCACCCAACCTTCTTGCATATTTCTTTGAGATCTTTTTCTTATAGTGGTATTTTTATGTATATGTTCTGTAAATATTTTTATTATTTTAAGGTAAGACTTAAAGTTCTCACTGATGATTAACATGGCATTGAACAGTTTACATGCATTGACTTCAAAGCCCCAGAACATCATTTTGTCATCCAGCAAATGTAGGTGTTAAGGGACAAAAAAGTTTCCAACAGGAAGCACATGCAACAGTTGCAATAATTCTGCTGTGCTCTGGAAGTAAATTACATAAACCTAATAGCTTGAGGTTGAAATAAATTAAACATGTTATTGCTTAATAAAATATGCTAATGTTGTATTTCATAAATTAAAATTATTGTTTCTCATTTCCATTTGAATGTCCTAATTCATCTTCTTGTGGCTGGATTCTTCTTTGTATCGTACTATGGTCAGTAAAGCTAAACAAAAAGAAGTACCCCTGTGGTCCACATATTGAAAAAAAAAGTTCAAAATATGGTTTTCGTTGGTTCCTACTATGCTTCCCATCAAGTGTCAGCAGTTAGTGGTAGACTAGACAGGAGGTAGACTAGAGATTATATACACAGAGAAGGGATTACACTTACATATTTCAACATTAGCCCACAAAACATTACACAGAAAAAAATTATATTCCATACCTTTTACCTCCTAAAAACATATCTGAATAATGAAACATCACATTCTTCAGCTTTGTCTGAACTTTTATAAAATGTTGATAGGAAACAATTTAGAACAAAATGTGGAAACCAAGCATATATGAATATTTTTGGGTTTATATTTGTGTAAGATACAATAGAAATACTTTAAGAGCTTAAAAATTCTTACTTCACCAGTAAAGCTCTAACAGTCCATTTTGAAAATGACCTCTCCAAAGAGAACATTATTTGCGAGCATAATTGGATCTGACCTGGAGTTATAAACTTACTTTCTTAAAGCTAACTTTGGCAAAAGGTTGGTAAGGAAATACACCATCTTTGAGAAACCACTAGTTAGTATTTATTCTACAGATCAATGATAAAAGTATTTTGATTTTAAAATGCTAGGAGTCTCATGCACAATAAAGAAGAGTGAAAAAAGATCTTGCATATATGAATTAGGATGGTATAAATTTTTTGCACTCCATGATAAAATGCACTAAAATCCGCATTAATATAGAGTTATTCTTGGACTTTCAGTCTTAGGTGACCTTTTCTGAAGCTCTCAAAATGACATTTAAGTGCAGATGATATAAATAATCCCTTCTGTTTACTAAACTTGCTTAGGTTTTTTGTAAACCTGGAGTTTATATCCAGCCTGCACCCAAAGCCCAGAGAAACTCCCTGATAACTGTGCTGAGAAGGCAAGGGAGAGGGGAGATGAAACTGTGGTGGCTTTGGTTTCCCAGCTGCAGATGTGTCTTGCATAGGAAAGACCTGATAGGCAAGAGGGAGAAATATCTATGGTCAGAGAAATTTGTAGGAACTGAGGAACACTGGAAATTTCCTCATTGCTGGCACTGTCCACACAGGGGAAGCAGCTGGAGAGGCTTTGCAAGTCACCAGGACAGACACCCAAAACTTTCATTTGTCATAACCCACATATTTTCCCAACTTCAACTGTTTTGACCAATTGCTTCTAACTACTCCCGAGTCTGGCTAATTAATCTTAGAGATGTTCCTGGGTGAGGGACTGGTAAAGGTAGGCCCTTTTCTCTCTGTTTCCAGCAACAAAGTAACTTTCCCTACTTCCCCAGTCTCAATTCCAAATGATTTTTAGTGAAGCAGCTGAAAAAAGGCACAGTGCATATTTTTAAAAATACTATTTAAAAACTCCAATACAACAAACAAACCTCTAACTGTATAGAGCTGTGGTATTTTGCCATTCAGCTTACAGAAAGATCAAACACTTGCATGCTTACTGACACTGTCCTATTCTTGGAGTTGTTCACATTGTCATGGCTTTCTGACATGAAGAAATAGTTGCAAGTTGTCCTGGAGGAGGATCAGGTGTCTAATGTAGACATAGGGTCAAATAAACTATGGGAAGACTTACGTCCAGATGGTTTTCACTGGGCAGAAGGAGCTTATCAAAGGTCAAATGTCAAGAGCTGTCACTGTCAATGGCCAGGGAGCTGGGCTAGTAGACATAAACCTCTTCTGGAGTCTGAGTTGCAGCCAGTTTGTGGTCAAGCATAGGAAATGAGCATGGGGACATCTTAATCAACACTTCTCTTGCTTCAGAGAGACTTAATCAGGGAAAGGACGTGACTTTTCTGTTCTGCTATAGTTGTTAATGTTTAATTATATATTCTGAATGATGAGGACTTCAGTTGAATTGTTTCTTCAATGAAACAAGGGAAATAAAAGGGACATGGTAGTGGATGTGCCAAATTAACCAAACTAAGCCTGACGACTTTCATGCTTTATGAAAAGTTGTATCTGTTGCTTGCACAAAAAAAAAATAATCTGTAAATCCTTCCTTCAATTAGCTACAGTATTGCTGAAGTTAAGCAGTGGTTCCAATTAGAAGAAAACTATTCCATTTCTTAGAATATTATTTTTATATTTCTGTGGAAGAAATCCAGTCACATGCATAAAAAATGCTAACAAGAGAAGAATCAACATTATAATACATTGCAAAACCAGACTTGCACTTGTGAAGTTTATTTATAGATTAAAGTGGAGCAAGAATTAGACCTTATAAACCCTACTGAGGAGATGTGAATAATTTCTAATGCCATAAAATCATAGAATCGTTGAATCATAAAATGTTTGGGGTTGCAAAGGACCTTCAAGATCATCTAGTTCCAAAACCCCTGCCACGAGAAGGGACACCTACCACTAGATGAGGTTGCTCAAAGCCCCATCCACTATGACATTCATGAACAGAACTGGTAATCTTTCCCGAATGGTCTGACAGTTAAGATCCTCAGGAAGTCTCCTTATTCTACAGCTGAGGCTTTATGATATTATTGAAAGAGTGAAGTTGTTATGTCCAAAGTGAGTCCTTGCCAAAAATAATAATTAAAACCCCCACAACAATACTTTGGCAGGGTCAGGTTTTGCTTAGTTCTGTGAGTATTTTTTTGTACTAGGAATAAAAACTTGTAACTCTAGGGTAGCTATCAATACATTTGAGTGCTAACAGTGATTAGAAGTAAATTAATCTCAAAATTATATGTTTTTATTGAGTATATATTTATTATATTATATATTTTGCCAAAAATCTCCAATAATTAGTGTTTGGGCTGCTGTGACACTTCAGTTAGGATTGTCAATAGTCCTTAAAGACCGTGAGTTTAATTGTAACTCACACATATATCAGTCAAAACTTACTTTGAAAATCCTGGATGTAAAAAATACATTCTCTTCAGAATATTGATGAACAAACCAGGAAAAAAAGTAAACCAGAAATCTATGTGCTTCTTTTGGTGTAAAAAAAATTGCCACATGGGAAGATTGCAGCTGGCATGAAACAATAAAGTAATTTCAAATTTTAGAAGAGAAATTAAGGAGAATTGTGGTGGGACAAAAAGTAGAAAATACACATTATGCATTAATGTTTTCTGGCAGCCTGTATTCTTATTTTTGCTAGCAAAAATAGAATTCCACATAAATGGTTAAACAGCTATTATTTTTTAGAAACTGCCATGAACTAGTGCTATTCAGTACTACTTCAAAGGCATTGAACTTCAAAGTTACAGATTCTTCAGCCCCCATTCTGGCATCCTTCTTCTGCAGCATCTTCTGCTATTTGCTTATTCTGTTTTTGAAATAAAAATTATTTTAAAAATAAAAGATAGAAAAAAAGTGTTGAAAATATTGCTGGTCAGATGAGTTTGCAGTTCTCTTGACAACTCAAATGTAGTGTCTAAAGACAGTACTTTCCAGTTTTAAGGCAGTATTTTGTAGCTCTTTGAAGACTCTTAGCCTAATTTGATTAGTGGAGTTAGTTATAAAAGATGAAAATAGAGCATGCATGAGTACTGAGAGACCCTTATTTTCCTTGATGAGCACATAAACTGCTCTTGCTGTATGTCAGAAACTCTTGCATAACTTCCTTTTCACGCTGTGGTCTGTATACAGCAGATGGAGTGGGATACAGATGGAAAGATGTCAGATGCAAACACGTAACAAGACTATAAAATAGAAACATGAAAGCAGTGAGGACCATAACACTGATATTGCTGTTACTAAATACAAGTGTCTTCTTCTAGCCAATATACATTTGAAATCCTGGACATCTGCTCTGTCCTTACCTTCAAGGACAAATACAGACTACTACCCCTCTTACTTCCCCTACATCTACTTACGTATATGTATATTTGTACTTCAGTACCAAAGACCAAAGGAAACTCAGAATACTGTGGCACAGGAAAAAATGAGAGAGTAGGTTTTCCTAATGCCTTAAATCCTACTGTTCTTACAGATCATTGTAATATATCCTACATTGACATGTGGGTTTATTACTGTGATGCTTACCACATAAAGATGTTGCAGGAGGGCAACAATTTGCGTATGTTAGGAGCTATCTAAGCACCAAGGTGGCTGTCAGTTTCTGAGTGATTGTTAAGATCTTGGCCTTAAAATCATACAATAAAAAAAATCCCACCAATTTCAATGGCATTTTGAAAAACTCAACATAAATAAGATAGAAATAAAATTAATTAATTAAAATTTTAAAAAATTTAAAAATAATTTTTTTAAATAAAAAAAAATTTAATTTGAGGTATTTTTGGGCTTAGATGATTATAACGCAGAGGAATATTTCAGTACCTGACAGGATTGTCATTGTGTTTTTTGCTAAGGTCCATAAGGCCACCAATTAGGATACTTCAGTCTGTTTGCAGCTTAGGATGAAAACCAAACTTGCCAATCAGTATAACTGAGCTGTTGCCTCCTGCATCCTCTGTGACTACCAGCTTTATCTACCTCTACCTGCTACAAAGGCTTTCTGAGGAAAATGCCAAAGAGTATTACTAATATTTAGATTAATACTTAATTCAATATTTTGTCTAATGCTAGTCCAAATCCTGAAACCATAGGACATTTTTTAAAAAATACTGTTGTCTGCACACACCTCTCTGCTTTTTTCTCCATGAGGAGTTTGTTTTGGCAAAAGCCCTAAAAGCTCTAGGGACAGAGCCAGGCTGATGAAAGTTTAAGGCAAAAGAGGAAAGGCGTTGCACCTCCATCCCAGATGTAGGTTCAGATGTTCTAGGTGCCTCACAGCATGACTAAGCAGGTTTCCCTTCTCCATCAAATCTGGCAGACAGCAATTTTGGTAAGCAAGGATGGAACCAACTGTGTTGGTGAGTACATACCCCCTCAACAGGGTAAAGCCAGCTCTGGGATAGGCAGCTCTATTTCCCTAAGAGAGAATCAAGACTTAGGAAGATCATGACTGAGGCCAGGTGCTCTGGTCACATCTTACTGAACAGGCACTCAACATCTGGCAGTCAGCTGAAAGAGTGCATGAGACCCTGGAAGGTCCATCCTGTGGCAGGGAATACAACGAAGATGTTAGGTTAAGCTCCATCCTCCTACTGCCAGCTGTACCACAGACATTGCTGTATCTGGAATTTCCCTGCTTATATACTGCGATGACACCTCTGAGGAAGTTCAGTGTATTTTTCTACTCATGAGGAAGGTCAACAACTCAGAATTGGAGACACAAACCACTGGATGTACAAGATAAGTAAAACAAGAACAACAGGACAAAATTAAAGACAGAATATACTCTCAAACCAGCCTGGTGGTTGCAAAATTCTGCTCAGAAAATCTGCAGAGCTGTAATCATAATGTGCCTATGTATACCTCTATTTTGACAAATTGCTTTAGAGGGATGGGGTTATCTGTCTTTAATTTTCCCAAGATATTGAAATGCTGTGCTGTTGTCCTACTTCCTGCAACAGTCTGCTGTAAACTTAATGCTGCCAGTATTGGAAATTGGAAAAAAACCAGGCATAAATAAAATAACAGTCAGTAAGGAATATTGTAGATAATTTCTTTTTCTGATCCTCATTTTGTGAGACTGAAAGATTTCTGTGTGCATTAGAGGAAATGTATTTGAAATCATGAAGTACCCACCTTTCTTGTGCTATTCCAAAGAGGAAGACTTGTCTCGTAAGCATAGGCATCATTGTAGGTATTTAGTTGTAATCCTTCATCTGAAAAAGGGAAAAAGATGCAAGGAAATGGAAGTTTTTAAGTATTACCATACATGTTCTTGCATGCTTTCACAAGTGAAATAAATTTGAGTAGGTGGTCATGCAAGTTTGATCCATCGCATTAAAAAAAAACCCCAACATTACATGAGGGCTTCCATGGAGAAAAATAAAGAAGAAAAAGAGGATAATTTTTATTTCAGGTGGAGCTATGAGGGCAGAAAGTGGGTCTAAACTGCATTGGTGGAGTAGAGGAGACAGTCAAAAGTCAGGCAATTTGTAAGTGACCCTTCCTGGTTCCTGCCAGGTACCATAGGGTGTTACACGAGTAAGATGGCAATTTAGAGACATCCATGAGATTAAATGTAGAAAATTATTCAGGGAACACCATTAATAATTGTTCTGCATTGCCTTCAATCTGATAGCAACTCTCCCAGCTACCCCTGGCTGCACAGTGCTAGGCACTACCAAAGAAAAAACCAGAAAGGCCAACTCTGGTTTGAACAAAGAACTTGCTGATAATTTCTGAGTGTCTCAAGAATGGTGGAAATTTCAGGAAAGGCCACAACATGTGCAAAAACATCTACAGTTCATTTGCTGTTGAAACTTTACAGCCTGCTCCACACATTTTCTCTAGCTGGAAAATTGAGGACAAAGGAAGTAAATTGCATCTGAACGTTCAAGGACACATACTAAGAGATACATCAAATCAATGAAATACTACCCCAAAGCCCTTTAGCTGGGCCATGTCATGAACTTAGAGAAGCTTCCAACACAAACACAAGGCAAATATGGACAGCCTATTCCCCACAGCAAGCACAGTGCCATGTGTGGTTGGTTCTGAAGGGAACCACAAGCTGGGATCTGGCAACTGTAGGTCTGGATGAATTTGTTGATATGAAGAACTTGTTAAACTGTGTCCCATGACAATAAGCACCTTTTCACTGGATATATTCACTATTACATCTAGGCAGGGTGCAGTTCTGGATGTCCCTGCCTGCAGGCATCATCTCTACTGTAATTAACCCTAGATTTTAAACACTAGGAAAAAAAATATTATTTGAGGTCCTATACATTCACCAAAGCCTTCTAAAGTCTGTAATTTTTTTCTGTCATGGTTTTTTATATCAGCCACTAATGCAGAAACAATCTTCTGTACATGTGGACTACCATGAATGTCCAGTGGCCTAGTAGAGCTCCTGGCTACTTTTACCTTTGAGAGATACGGTTTACTCTGACATTCACAATGGAAAGGTCAAGTGACCATCCTGCAATCAGACTCCTACTGGATACAAAATTTAGAATACAAATTGCAGTTTTATTTGATCCAAGCATGGATGCAAGCGAGTCAGAGTACTCATGAGGAGAGACAGTATGTCATTGGACTATTTGCTGCATTCATTTCTGATATTCAAAGGGTGATGGCTTATCTTCTTACAAGGACCTACTTATATGTTAAATCAATAAGAAAAGGGGAAACACCAACCTCATTATTTGTATTTACTATAAATAGCTTGGCCCAGGTTATCAAAATAGTCATTGCACATTCAATTTAAATTTTTCAAATATTAATATTTACTCACAATTGCTAGGTATTGTGTGGGATGTCGTAGGGTATTTCTCTATATTTAGGCAAAGAAACAGGCATAATGGCTGACATATAGCCAGCAATAATTAGCCATGGTTTTAAATTTAAGTAATCTAAGTAATTAGGTTCAATGGAATTAATGTGCTACTGCTTATCAAAACAAGTAAGGTTTGAATTTTGACTTATCTTAAAGAATAACTGTATGTAGCCAGTATTTGTTAACCTATATAGTCACTGAAAATCTAAGCCTCTACAGCTACAGCTACTAGAGGAAGGCTGTTTCTGAAGGGTTCAATTTGCACACAATATGAAAGGCTTAGGAAAATCACCCTAGCCACTGCAAAAGAAATCAGTTACCTTGCTGATGGTGGGAGTAAGGATTCTGAATATGACTTTTGGCACCTGCCTTTATCACCACGACAGAGAAAAAAAGGAATGATGCTCATGATTGAATGCCTAATCACAACCAGAGTGCAGACAGCACTCCTTGATACCCTGAAAAGATATAAGTTACAGTCTCTAACAAACATTCCCATTAGTTTCAGAGGTGTAACTGGTCAGAATAAAGGCTGTATAGTTAAGGGGAGATAGAATACACACTTTCAAATGTTTAATGCTGCAAAATACAATAATCTTTCTGATTTTTAGACAAATCAGTGAGTGAAAAGAAAATTTTATCCCTTTTAGTATTGCTTAATGCCTTTTTTTTAAAAAAAGGTGATATATTAGCAAACTGCCTGTGTGTTGACTGTTCAGTACTGCACAGCTTTTTGGTGATTGATGGCACAGGGAGTAAGTTCTTTGGGCCGAGCACGGGGGGGCAAAAATTTTAAATATTTTCCTGTACTAAGTAACTGTCACAATTTCTAGTGGATCAGTTTAACTGCACGATGTATGTAAGTCATACAGGAATGAAATTATTATATTCTATTTCCAATCCAAAAGAGAAATTATTCACTTTACCGCATTTGATGTTAAAAGAACAGTCTCCTAAAAGGATTTGGTTCAGTTTAATAAGCCCATTCTGAAAATTAATTCTGATCAATTTTGTTGAATGTTTTCATGTAAAGAAGCCCTTTCTTATTGCTATCTATATAAAAACATAGAAATGTTAAAATCAGTAAGTAAATCTAAGTAATTATGATCAAGAAGTGTTTATCTCAGAACAATATTGGATGTAGGAATATATAGGTAGCAAAATGTTATAGCAGTTCAGTGGCCTCCTTCAGCAGAGTTTAGGCCATCCATGTCTCAATGACTGAATGCAAAGAACCTTGGTTTACCAAAAAATCTCTTGTATGGTGGTGCCAGTGAGGGTCCGTGTAATTAAACTGCTTTTTCATTTGCTCCCTGAGGGTGGTATCTGGAGAGACCATGGGTTTCAGGCGGTGGTGGGAGTGTCTGATCTCTGCCCATGGCCTGGAGAGAAGCAAGCATGGTGACCTGTTCACTACCTGTCAGCTGGTTCTTTCACAGTTGATCTGCTCAGGGACTCTCTCCTCATAGAAGCAAGAATAATTTATTTCCCCATTTCCTCTTAGGTTTCTTTAGACATCTGCTAATGTTGCTTTATATGTCACTGTGTGTGCACCAGCAGACATCCCTCCAGTTTGACCTGCCCTTGTCTTGCATGGCCCCAACACGAGAGAAATGTGTTTGGTCACGAGGGCTGCTGCTCTGCAGGCTGCTGAGTCAAACAGGCTCTAGCACCGCACTGCATGTTCTGGATTAACGTATTTGCTTTGGCCCTCCCCGCGTGATCCAGGATCAACAGCAGAAAATAGTTGTTTAATATTACTTTTCCTGCTGTTTTTTAAAGAGTAACTCACCAGAAGTTTCCTAGTTTATCCAAGTTATTTCAGAATTCCCTGTAGTCATTTTGCTCAGTGTTTGCTTCATGGCTCACAGTTTGATTGATATTTTTGCCATATGAACTTACTCGTAAAGACAGATTACTATTGTATACCATTTTGCTCACAGTAAAATAATATATCACCTGCTTTTAAGAATAACTTTAAGGTTGTACCCTGGTGGTTTTGTTCTTGCTGCTCAAACTTCTCCTTTGGGTGTAATATTTCCAGACTAAACAGAGTAATCTTTTTGTAGTTCTAAAAGAATTTGAAAATACAGAGAAATGGGTTATAGCTAGGAGTTCACAAGTGTTTTCCTTCTAATGTGATGGCTGATGCCATTATAGCTGTCAGTCTCTGAGATTAACAGCATAAAATGACACTACTAGCTTTCTAGAAGATCTATTTATAAAATAAATTATCTACTGGAAAAAGAAAGGTATCATCTGTTACAGTTTTCCATACCATTACAAGACCCTTTAATCAAAATTAACAGTTTCAACTTCAGACTTAGGAATTATTTTCATATTTTGATCAGGAAAAATTTGGATTGGGAAGAGTATGTATGTATGTATTGGCATACCTGTCTTTTAATTGCTTTTGGATTCTAATACATTCTGGCCAAACTGTAGTGGTGTTGTACCACTTTCTGCTAAGGTATGGAAACCATTTCTCTAAGACACACACTCTGACATGATCTTTAAAAATATGACCAGTTTGACTTGCTTTCAGTATATGAGATGACTTTTATGCCAGTGAATGCAAAGTTCAGCCTCTTTTATTAAAGCAAAAGATTGAACAAGACAATAACAGAGCTTAAGGAGTTTCAATCATCAGGATTATCTGAAGTCAACTTGCTTTTTACTTTTCAGGGAGCTGCAACTCATGATGGTACTTTGATAATGAAGCAGGATCAGTCCTCACCTTTGTGGCTCAGGAAGATGCTTCACATATCTTGTCTCAGCTCAACAAATGCTCTTTGGTTATAATGATGAATAATCCCTATTATTTACTTCTGTTGCTGCATCATAAGCTGAAGCTCTACAGTAAAGAAGTAATTGGATTTTAATTTTTCCGAACCTTTTCTGAATTTTTTTTTACTCCTGTTGGGACCTGTGCATTGTCAGGCCTTACATACTGTAGTAGCAGTAGAAGTTATAGTCCTGTGTGAAGATGACAGCAACTCTTAAACAATTGAACCTTCACTGAGCCATGCAATAACCTGGGTCATGGGAGGTGGCAGAGAGATTAAAGCAAACAAAGTATGGAAAGAGGGGAGGGAAGTTCTCCCTCATGATAAGTAACAGACCAAGCTGTCACTGCTGGAACAGTTTGGTTGCTATCCTTTACCTGAAGCAGTGTGTCTTCTTTGCAGACTTTGCAAAGGATTTCACCATAACTTCTCCAGTTTGCTCCAGTGGGTTATGCTGGGCAATGGGCTCTGCTCTCTGTGCTGCAGAGGCTGGGTGGCTGTGTGGGCATCCAGGTGCCGAATGCAGTGCCCTGCATACAGCGTCGGTGATGCAGTTGGTGGGTTTTGCAGCCTCAGATGTGGAGATCTTATATGGGCAGCAATTCCAGGAAGATTCTTTTTCGGCAAAATTACACTCTCATATGTGCTTTTGCTTGCGGCAGTTGAAATCTCTAAGTTCTTTACTTGTTATTTGCTCCTCTCCTCAGAAGAATACTTCAGAGCATTACAGGCAGCAGACTGGTAGTGGTTTCTCATTTATTCTGTTCAAACTCAGAAGCAATCAGAAAGCAGTAATCAAATTCATTGATTGCCACACAACATAGAATTCTGCAGTCAAATAAAGGTTACAATAGTCCCTACATACAGCAAGTACTCTAATACTATTATTTCTTTTATAACTTCTGGATGAACTCTAATACTATTATTTCTTTTATAACTTCAAGAACTTGTTTAGAAGTAATGAATGCTCAGTTCCTTTGGGTATCTCACTCTGGCACAACTGGTTATTGGTTCAAATGTTTGTGGTTTGTTTTTTTGGTTTTTGGTGGGTTTTTTTGTTTAGTTTTTTTTAGTCTATTTTAATGCATATTGTTGTTTCAGAAAGCCTCAGAAGGTTTACCTATGCATGTCTGTGAACCAAAAGAATAACACCACTTGCTGTGTTGTAAAAGAGGCTTGGACCAGGTGCTTAAGTTAGTCATAAGGAGATTAATTTGGTCTTTGGATTGAAGGTAGTCTGACAGAAATCTTGTGAAAACTAGGCAGGTGGTTCAGAAATTAAGGAGGGGATATGGAAAGTTTTATGGTTTTACTATTGCTCTCAGTAACTGCTCAGGATATATACAAGACATGTGCTCCACTGATGCAATATTCAAATTTGAAATAGAGATTTTTGTTTATTACAAACAGAACTGACAGGATGTTTTCCATATTTTTCATGTTTTACATGATTGGAAGTCTTTCCTATCATGACTTTTGATGATGTATTTAGCAGTATAATAAATATTTATACTTAGATACAGCAAATCTTAAGAACTATCTAACTGTGGTTCAGGGCTGGTTAAAAGAGAATCAAGTAATATTAGAAGCATCTGTTTCCAAATAGTAATTTCTCTTAATGATTCCTCTTACAAACTACCTTCATCCTCCCTTCCAAGTCTTCAAACATTTTCTTGCAAGGACGGTTCAATAAAACAGCTTGTGGAGGCTCACAGAGCTGGTCATCCACAGTAACTATTGCAATGGAAAGATTTATCATATGTCTAAGTATGACATTTCTATTTTGTATATTTTAGCTCCCCCCAAAACAAGAGGTACACTAGAGTAGTGGCATTGTGGCAATGCCATATAATTGGTAGCAGCCTGTAAACACACTGACTTTACAGATGTTAATAAAAAGGCAGTGCCAGCACAGACAGGATGATAATGATGATTGTGATGATGATGATGGTCAAGTTTACCAAGTACTAGGTAAGGCTTTGCTTGCTTTTTTTTTTTCTGGCATTATAGCCAAAGCAGATTCTTCTCCTTTGGTGACATGGATTTGGAGGCAGAATCATGGGTTATTAATGTTATAAATGGTTTATAAAGAGATAATAAATGACTAATGATTGTCATCATAGCAAACTGTGAATTTCAGCAGCATGTTTTACAGAACTCAGTGGAAAATGCTCTAGGTCTGTGATGGCCAGCTTTTTGACCAAGAAAGTACCAAAGTTTTCCAGTGGCAGAAAAGGGCTACATGCCCCCTGTGTTCCCTCTCTGGCAGAAGCAGGACCACACATGTGGGCACACACTGGCTTCAGTGGAGCAGGGCTGCCACCCTTCCCTGGGGCTCTGGGCAGCTGCAGGACAGAGGCTACCTCAAAGAGTTGGTTTTGCGGTATGGTGTTCTTATGTACTAAGAAAACTGGGCTACACTGGGAAGGGAGGGTGTCTGGGGAGAGGCAGCTGCTACCCAGCACCATTCACATTTTTCTCTTGGTCCCCATCCATCCTGGGAGACCTCCAGGAGTGAGCACGATGTATGCTAGATCTTCAGAATTGCTTGTCAGCAGCAGCCCACAGTGAAACACTGGCTATTCATGGATCCTTTGGGATTTCCAGTGAAATTTATTGCTGCTGATCATCCCCTAAACAAAACAGATTATTTGGTTATTATTTTTTAGACTCAATTTTAAATACTTATAAAAACAGAAACTTAAATATGACCCTTTGTTGTTGTAGCATCGTCTTTCTATTTCCACAATATATAATGCATTAAGCAGATCAGTCTGTCATATTATGATTAATAAAATCACTTGTCAAAATGAATGAAGAGAATATACCTTTTGCATAATACACTTGTTTATTTTAATTAGCTTTTCTTCAAGGCCAGTTTGGAAGGGGCTTCGAGCAACCTTGTCTAGTGGGAGGTGTCCCTGTCCATAGCATGGAGGTTGGAACTAGATGATCTTAAGGGCTCTTCCAATTCAAATCATTCTATGATTCTATAGAATATGTGTCTTCTAGTCCTTACTGTCCTTACACTAGGATTCTGTTATTCTTTTACATAAAGAGGATTATTAGAGTGGGTAGTAAAAACAGTCTTAAGTGATATTTTCATATATAAGCAGAACCATCTACAAACACTTTTACAGAGTAGCACCTGAAACAGTGCCATGAATAATCCAATGAAAACTCTAGCAGAAAACAAAGTGGTATCTGCGCTACCTAGTGAATTATGATTTTGATTCTAAAAAGAACTACTTTGCTATAAATCAGAATGAAAAGGTCAGTACTGTAAAATTCAATATTGAAATAAACATCTGGTTTTTAACTGTGCACAGAGGCTTCATCAAGCACAGTTCACCTTTGTGGCAGCGATGAGCTTGGTCCTGGAAATGTGAATTACAGCTCAGGATCCTTATCAAATAGGTGGATTTTGCACAGAGTGTCTAGACATGAGACCCATTAGCCGTATTTCAAAGAAAGAGAAAACATTGTTGTAATATGTAGCAGCTTTTGGGTGATAATATTTTTATGTAAATGTCTGAAATTTAACTTTTGTAAAGAAAAATGTGCCATCCAGGAATACATTCGAGAATATGCTCAAATTTAAGCACAAGCATGGCTCCACTTAAGCAGATAAAACTAAGGAATTACGTGCATTTTTTTCTGAACAAGGAACTCTAGTTTTTACCCTTTTTCAGGCCATCTATGGTTTCTCAAAATCTTTGTTTGTTTTTCTGCTTATTGATCCAAATATGGCCTGACTACAAAACTACCTCTGTGGCTACTACACAAAAAAACAAAACTGGTTATTTCAAATTTATCTGTAGCTTGGTTTGGAAAAGATGTGGCACATTTGCAAATTAGAAGCGGCAGGACACAATGTGAATCCAAGTAGCCAAAACACAGCAAAATATTAAAGCATGTGTTTGAATATAAGAATGAATTTGTGGCTTTCCTGAGATGGAATCAAAATCAGAGCTGTATTAGACACTTGCTAGATCAATTCCTTTTATGGTGACTGTCTGCCTAAACAACATTTGCAGAGTCTAATCTTTATACTATCTTCTTGCTGATTTGATACTGACACCTTCTTTTCCACATTAAATAAACTTCTCTTACTTAGTGTTTGCTCACCTTATTTGGCTGAACAGCCTCTCTCCATTCTCTGTTGAAAGGGCTGGGGATTTCCCAAGAAAAATTTTCAGCCCTAGTCAAAACCTAGGTAGAATCATTGTATCACTACAATTTACAGGATGGTCTACTGCTGAAAATTATTTTGTGTTTTAATCATCATAAGTAGACAATTTCTAATGAATGGTAACATAAAACTCAAGGAATTATTTTCCTTAATTATCTGCATCTGTTTCCTAGTTGGTGATCATTATTGGTTCTTGCACAGCTTTTCAACTAAATAACCCCATAAACTTTTCTATGGTGAAATCTTAAGGATTTTTTTAATCCTTAGTGTAACATCATCCCAGCAAAAATATTTCAGAAAACATTTTATAAATGTTTGTTCTGCAATCCCACAACTTAAAATTGTATTATATGTTTCATAGTTTTTGCTTTAGCTTTATCATCTGGTCTCTTTCTGTTTCAAAGCTGCTTGGTAATGGTAACTGAAAGAGTTTGTTCATAGCTCAAGATCACTTTTGAGACCAAGTTCTACTCTCCATACATATATGGTCCCATTCATTACATGGATAGATCATGTTTTCAACAAAATACTGGCTTAAAGCAGCTACACTGCTGAAATTACTGGAGTTTCTCTTGAGAAATGAATCCTAAATAATTCTTGACACTTTAGAACATTCTATACAAAATTCTCTATGGAACCTATAAGTGATTTTTTTCATTTATTTTTAATCTGAACAGGTCAGGATGCCATATCAAGGACAAAAGTGCAAGATGGTAAAGTGGTCTTCTATTTTTATTAGCATATTCCCAGTGGTGGAAAAGTCTTGAAATGTAATGATTGCTTCCCAATTAATTAATTAATTCCCAAGGGATTAATTTAATTTTTTTTGGTTGTGGATATTAAAATGAAAATGAACAGTAGTGAATTCCAGTGTGCACACAGTCAGACAGAACAACATTGTAAATCCTGGATTGGGCTAGTTCTTGAATGTAACATTTGTATGAGTGATGACTACCTAATTCTCTTGGGGAAAAACTAAATCCTTCTGATTTTGGGTCAACTGATTCTGTCTATGAACCTAGATGGAGAATGAAATTAATTAAATGCATCATGAAAAGTCTTTCTCCTAAGCCGCAACAATAGTTGGACCACACAAGTGCTTCACTTCGAGCTGTTGCGGTGGTGATATCAGTATCTGTTGATCCTGCTGCGCTCATGTAATGAAAGTCTTTACTCAAACTTCACACATACTCAACTATTGGAGTCTCTTCAGACTCAGTGGGTTTTATTCCAAGGGATTCTCTCTCCAGTAGACAGCAGGGATGTGCTTTTAGGGTGGCACCCAGATGGTGCTAATCATCCCATTTGTCTGCACATATTCCTGGGGGAAAGCATAGTGGTCCTGCAAGATGGTGAAAAAGCTACCATGAGAAAAATGGGTGATGTATTCCCTCTCCTTGTTGACTCACTCCAAACAGTGGCAATTGTAGGTGCAGATATGCTCTTCCAGCACTGACTGGAGGAGGAAACTGGACCAGGAGGTCCTGGTGACTCCTAGAACCAGTTGTGCTGGGCCTCCTGCTCTGGCCCTCTGTAGATTTATCACCGCCTGACACCCCTCCCAGAACAGCACTGAAAAAAGAAATTCATTTGTTCACATGCCACACATATCACACCAAACCTGGAGAAAGGAGGTTGGTGGAGTAGGTAGGATGTCATCCCAAAAAGGTTTTATTCACCCCAATGTTTCTTTCTGATAGTCATTTTTATGTGTTGTTTTATAATGTTGGAATGATATGAGATCATGATGGGAAACAGCAATGTTTGCATGTTATGTTAATAAAAATGTTCTGAGATAAAGCAGCTCTGGCTTGTTTCTGGTGTTTCTCATATATCTTGTGCATATTATTTATTTGTATATAGCATAGGCTGAGGAATTTTCTAGCTTTCTTCATTAGAATATGAAGCAAGATCATGCAAGTGCCTTTTTTATTTTATTACCAACCCTTAACGTAACAGAAAAGAATAGTAATTAAAAAAACCCTCTTCACACCTTCTACCTTAGGATTAACATTATTGGGCAGATGAGGGAAACGGGGATCTGCTGCTCTGCATTAGTAATGGAGGAATTATAATTTTACAAGCAGTGCCAATTTATAAAGAATTTTCTGTAATTTCTGTATCGCCATTGGTCATGATCAAAGAAAATTCTTTGATGAGTACAACTATTTTAACTGAAGCTTTCAGGGCTGTGTTTTATGCAGTCTGAATATGATTTAAAATGAAGTATGGGAACATTTCTAAAATGAAAGATAGAAGAAATCTTCACTGAGAAGCAAAAGATCAGACACATTTGCTCACCGGGAAAAAAAAAGAGAAAACTACAGAAACTTTTATCTGCTCTTCTGTTCCTAAAGATGATATGCCTTTGCTAGTCCTATCTTCTCAGGCATTTCTAATGCCTCAGAATACAGCAGTTTAAAAAGGATAGATGGAGCTGGATAAACTAATGGAAGACCAGAACCTCATAAAAGAACTAAATGTTCTCCAGACACAGTTGTGAAATTCCTGTGCTTATGTGTGTAACAGACAGTAGGCTCCAGAATTTTTGGAAAATACCTGGGAGAAACCTTAACTGGCTTCACCACTTAGTACAGTGACCTAATCAGTTGTTTGTCAAATTGGTGTTTTCATTTCAAGTTGACATTAAACTTCAACTTGAAAGTATGATTAAAGCATACAGAAACTTTTGGTGAAATAGTGCAGCAGCCAGAGCATCTTGGTGCAAGTGGGAGACAAACCTCAGTCCAGAAGGCTTGTGTCAAACTGTGAGAGCTTCAGAAAAGGCCTCACCATGCAAAGACCTTAATTTTTCTAAATGCCCTTGACTGTGAATGAATTCATATCTATAAAGCTTTACTTAAAAATACTTACTAAAATTACTGTAAATGCTCAGCATTAGTCCAATCTTAGTCCCACATTTTCTGAGTTCTCCCACTGAATTCAAGCTCCACAGAGCAGTTTTGGTCAGCCTAGCCCTAGATAGACAATATTACCTTCTTTATAAGGTCCTGCACTACCTGCCAACTTTCTTGATAAAAAGGTTACGACACCTTAAATCTGAGTTTCTCCTTTGAAACAGGAAATAAAGGCTAGTGGGTTAAGTTTTTCCAGCACTTATCTGCTTCAGCTTTTTTCTCCATGCCCTATTTCCAGCATGGACTTTGGTGAATCACCAGCATGCACAGTGCATGCACAATATGAAAGGGGGTCTGAGGGGTGAGTGCTGTGTTTAAGTTATGCATCTTGGTTGTCTTCCTCTTGTGAGCGCCAAGGTGCTGCTTCTGCAACCAAGCACTAAACATGGACACAGCTCTGTCATCCCAGTGCGGTGATCCTATCATTCCAGATCATCTTTCTCTGTTCTGAGTAGACATGCCCTACCCTTTGGCTTGATGGGGACTTCTGTGCACTGCATACAATGCAGAGTCTCCAGGCTCATGTAGAGAGATATTTGAATGATAGATGCAGTAGCAGAGCTCTGCTCCCAAAGAACCTGGCTCACACAACTGTTTAAAGGAAAGCAACACATTTTGGTAATGTCAAATGTCATATGTCATTTTAACAGAATTTAATAAGCAGTTTGTGGATACACTGAATTTGCCAGAAGTACTTGCTAGCTCAGACTAAAATTGTGATGACTGGAATATTCACAGGGGAAGATCAGATCGTTAAATCATGGATAATAAACTCTTAATTTTCACTAACAATTCAGTAGGTCAATGGATTGTACTTTTGTTGCTTAGCTGTTAGGGTCATAGATTATAATTCAGGAATAGTAAAGCAGATGAATAGTGGCTGTGCCTCTTTCTCATGCATGGAAAAATTAAGAAAGAACATCCTTATTTGTTGTCGGAATAACTTTTTTCCAAAACACTGTATTATTCAATCTCAAAATATCAGCCACATTAATTATCTGGACACATAGAAGGTCTTCACATTCTTTGGATTACTACCCAACATGACTTTAAAAAGAACAGTTTACTGGTGTTCCGTGGTGCAAATATTTTTATTGGTAAGACATGTAGATTTCAAAATTGAACTGGTTACTGGTTCCAATTCTTGTTTCCCTCCTGAAAAATCCTGTAATGTTAACTGTATGCTGGCTAATAGTGAGGAATTCATTGGGATAGAGGACATCCTGGAATGTTGCTGGAGGACGATCTCAGGTGGCAGGAATGAAATATGATGTGATTTATACTCAAACATCAAGTTTTGGTTTTGGGTACTGTCTAGTTTACAGGCAGGCTTGAGTGACTTACCACTATGGACAGTGGGAATGACTACAAGATCTGCAGCAAAATAACAATTGAATCAGAACTAAAATCTAACACATATATTATTGCTTCCAAGAACGGTGATGTTGTACAGAAATTAGCAACTATGTGCCCAAAACTGTGATCTTGGCCTGATCCAACCTTTATTCCTCGTGTGGTAAGATCTAGGATATTACTAAGGTAAGAGTTTTCGTGGTTAGGACACATACCCCAAAGGGGGACAGAGAGCATTGGCCAGGTACATTTTATTAAGTTAAATCTACTTAGGATAATTTTGCTCTTCAAAAGATAAATTCTGCAATGCTTAAGTAAGGCAGAAATTAAAATCCTCAGCACTATTGTTTTCTGTAGTCCACATACTTCCCTGCTCATTCTGCTTGGTCAAAACACTTTTTTTCTGCTTTAGGCAAGAATGAATTTGTGTTTACCATGCATATATATATATATACCAATATGCTTTTGAATGTCTGGGATCAAACAAAACAACAGCTTATCATCCTTTTCTTAGTGCATAAGAAAAGGCTATGTAGACATGTAGACAGAGTCTAAAATAAACCAAAAGCATTTTTTTTTTCCTTGAAAATTATGTATCACTTAAAGATCTTACTGTACTCCACAGAAAGTCAGCAAACTACAAATCCTGGTTTATCTGGCTGTACATAACCCTGATATACTCACTTCTCTTTATTTGCCAAACACTTTGGCAAGAATCTCTGTGTCAACATTTATCGATAAAATTGGCTTCTGTGGAAAGCAGCTTGTTCAGTTTCCCACCTCTTTAGGCATCTGAATCATTCAAACTGATATTAAGGAGGACTTAAGTTACTCCTTGTCTTTTGATTTTATTAAATAAATAAATGAATGCACGCATTAAAAAAATGCTATAAAGGCCTTGTTTTCTCTTTTGCAATACAAATAATTCATGATTTATCTATACTCTGGTTTTAGTAAAGAAAAGGTAAGTCTTTGAGGTAGTTATTTTCTTTGCTACTCTATTATTAGCTTGAGTATTACTCTGCAATACCAAGGTTTTTACAAAATTTTCCAAAGGCTTTTTCTACCTCATCTGTACTAGTTACCAGTTCTCCCTCATCCTTATGGGCTCACCATCCTATAAGGATTTCTTTTTGTTTGTTTGTTTTTGTTTGTCTGTCTGAGTTTTTTCCTCTCCTCTCCTCTCCTCTCCTCTCCTCTCCTCTCCTCTCCTC
>VYXB01004986.1:65754-87249 GCA_013397135.1 Pachyramphus minor
TCTCCTCTCCTCTCCTCTCCTTATTCTTCCCCAAAGCTCTTATCTGCTTCCTTTACATTGTCATAATTTCATGGGAGATTCCATTATACTCTATTTCTGCAACCAAGCACTAAACATGGACACAGCTCTGTCATCCCAGTGCGGTGACAGTATTTTCTCATTAAATTTAGGAATTTATATATTTTGATACTGAGTCGCAAAATTGAAGGAACCTTATTCCTGTTTCATTCACCAAGATGAAATCTTTAGTAATAATACTTTACATTATTGCCTGACTTCTTCTTATCTTTTGAGTCTTTACTCTTTTCTCCTGGCCACTTTTAGACATCTGTACATACCCTAAGTAGACTAAGAAGTTACTATATGTAGGTTAATTCCCAGCTGAATAATGCTAGATATAACAATAGGTAATTAAATCCTCTCACTCTCTTAACGTTCTGGTTGATTTATTTTCTAAGATGCTGGACAAACAGGGAATATTGATCCAGGTATGTGAGTCACATAGCTAGCAAACACAGCCCTTATGTTCAAAATCTGATGACTATTGAAGTCCATCTTTATGGCTTCATTCAGATTCTCTTCCTTTTTCCTTCCTGTTTCCAACATTTACTATGATCACCCAAAAGTGTTAAGAGGGTTGGCCTAGTGTGTGGGTGCATATAGAGGTTATTGTTAATGTTCCTTTCAGGGTTACCGTTGATACAAATATACCTACTATCAATATTTATCTGCTCACCTTTTACAAGAAAGGGTAAATGACAAAACAATGAAAATTTTACCCCTCTCCTACTGACAGGCCACAAAATCAATGTAAGAGTTTTTCTTGTGTCATGTCCGGGTATTTTCCATTACTGATCTGAAATTTTGTTTTATTACAATATTTATTTATAATTTTATTAGAATATTAGAATATTGTTCTATTATAATAAGATACTGCTCTATTTATCTTTGCTATTATTTATCACTGTTTAAATTTTAAAATCCTTCTTCTTTTTGTCAGGGTTCCTTTCATTTATAGAAATAAATATATGTTGGCTGACTCACTGCACCAGCTTTTTGATCAATTGCAAATACTGATACCACTATTTGGTATATATTTATTGAGTAGAAAGGAATGCTTTACTCTTCCTTACTGTGTTTCACCCTTCCTTACTATTTTTCTTGCAGTGCCAGCCTGGGTTAACTTGAGGGAACCTGTCTGAATATTCATAATAGATTCACTTTTCAAAACCCTTGAGACATAACTCAAGTCACCTGAATTAATAACCCAGCAGCACAAGATAAAGCGTGATCTTTCTAAAAGGACATGTCTATTACTGTAATGGGGAAACACAGGAATGAATTATAAGGAGCAATAAAAAATAGAAAAATGTAATCATTATGTTTCCATCTATCCATCCACTTGAGTCATGTGCAAGTCTCAACCGGGAGAGAAATGCACACCAGTCTGTGCTCTTTCCTTCAGATATCTTGGTTAACACAAAATTCATTCTTTTTGAGCTGACTTTGGAGTTTCTGAAGTGCCCGGTGAAACTTAGCAAAATCCCAGACTTGACTATTATTACTGAGACAATGTGGCATTGAAACAAGCTGTATAGAAAGCTTCAGTTAGAGCTGGAGAAAGCAGGGGCATTAAGGAGAGATTTTCCATTTCCATTTTACTAGACACAGAGAGACAGACTGCAAATTGGAATGTGTTTGTAGAGAAAGTAACAGCCAAGATTAGCTGGGAATGCCTAGTACTTGTGCAGATGGAAATAGAAACTGGAAGATAATTCAGCTGGTAAAGAACTGTCTTGCTGCTTAGAAGTTAGTATTTTTTCCTTCTCCTCTTCGGGAGAAGCAACAGTTTCTTTCTCAGAAATTGCAAGAACAAGGACACAGGAGCAAGATATCCTGGAGTCTTAAAAATGCCAGTTCATATATCTTAGCCGCAAGATTTTTGTTTAAATTCATTGGCAGTTTTGGGGTATGAGCAGAGATTTTCCCTGAGATTAGGCAAATAGATGTCATTTTGTGTCTTGTTCTTACAAAACTCATTCTGTAACTGGTGGTCTGGCTTGTTCCCCAGTATCACATGGGAAAATTTTGCTTGTCAAAACACCCATAAATGCATTTCAATATGTAAGTTTTGGCTCCAGATAGCACTATACACTGGGATGAACAACACAGGAGCTAGTACTCATGGATGTAAAGGCTCTGAAGTGCTCTGCTGGGAAGTGTTCCTGCTATCCTACAGCAACAATGCCCCTTCCAGGGCCTGTGCCAGTGGAGAGGTGGTCAGCCATACCCTCTGGAGTCTCATCACCTTGACCCCATGGAAGATATAGCTGTGATAGAAGCCTCAAAGGCCAGCCTCAGAGGCCTCAGAGGAGCTGCAGCCACCCTGGGAGTGAGGTCTGTGTTTACAAATGCTGCTGGGACTATATGGCTGGTTTTGCCTACTGGAGGTTGCTGTTTCAGGTCAGATATCTGCAGGCAAGGCTGAATAACCTCTGGGGTATGCTTCTTTCCTACACGAAATGCCACTCATGTTCGTTTGACTAATAAATGAGGCATCTATATGTACTAAAACGCAGAAAGCATGCCTCTTTCAGTGTCAGATCTCTGTGTCTTTTTTTTTTTTAAATGTTTATTAGCAATTTAAACATTAACAAACACCAAACATTTATGACTGGCTCTCAAAGAGAAGTCGACTACCGAATCAACCCTTCTGAATGTAATTTAACTGCCAAAATCTCTCCCATACTTCTCTTCTGAGGGTACTCTAAGAAACATTAAGTTAACAGTGGAAAATTTAGGTAGATAAGTCTACTTAAATTAACAAGGGGAATTTTATTTTTGCCATTTCCCCATTTAATAGGGGCTCTTATCAACAGGAGACACATGAGAAGCTCAGATGTACAATCTCAGTCAGCTTTTACTTCTGTATTATGGACAATACATGGGAGAAAATGCTCTAGGATTCTACATCTATTCTAATCTTTATAGTATTGGCTTGTCAAAGAGACACTGGCAGGTCTGTACTGTCTAGAATACATCCCAAGTGACTAAAAGCAGTTTGAAGATAAGCAGTGTCATAGGATCAGATATTCTTACTGCGTAGGAAAGGTACTAGAGCTATTGCACAACTTGGAAGAAAACAGTATCAGTTGACCTCAAGTCTCTTAAGTAATTTTTTGCTCATGGGACTGCCCTCACACTGCTGCCTTTCCTCTGTCACTCCATCTGGTTAGTCTGCAAGTCACACAAGTAACAGGACTGCTGCTTGGCACATGCTTCCATGTGTGTTGTCCTCCAGTCAGGTGGCTGCCCTGCAGATCCTCATGCTTGTCATGCCACTCACTGCCCCCAGGCAGCCAAGCTTCTCCAAGTGAGCAGTCAGCCTTGTGCCATCACCACTCGGGTGGCACACATTCCTCCTGTCACCACACTCCAGCCTTGCTTTCCCACCTTTTACCTCTGCCTCACAGAAGTCTCCCCATCACTGTTCCTTTCTGCCTGCCCACAGCAACACTTCCAAACCTGCTGGCCCTTCCCAGCCTCCTTAATCCAATGGCTGCCAGATGCATGTTAGCCATTGGTACATACGTGCTTTTCTGAGGAACAAACAAATACATTTGCTGCTTAGGCAAAGAGATGGAGCAATGGGCTAACTTCCAAAACAATGTCTGGGGGCTCCTTAGCCATGCCTGGGGCAGAGGCATGGGACAGAGATGAGGCAGGGGCAGAAGGGCAGGAGGATGGGTGGAGGCGGCTGTCAGAGGCAGAGAGAATATAAGGGTCTGATAAAGAGGCAGGGAATTGGAGAGGGACTGAGGGAAAAGCAGGTGTCCTTTGAGGCCATGTATGGGGTTGCTGCAGGCAAGCTGCCCCTGGCTGTCCCTGATCCATCAGGCTGCAGTGACAATGGAGACCATGAACTAAGCTGCCAGTGAGGCCTGTCTGTGGGCTGGGCTGGACTGAAAGTGTCTGTCTACATCAAGGTGGTGGTGGGTGCTTGGTTTTGGTAACCCATATGGCTTTGTGACTGTGGATATGTGCTACTGCTTTCTGGGGTAACAAGAGACAACCCAGCTGGAGCAATGTCCCCCACTTTTGGCATACAGACACCAGCACTTCCTTTCTTCCCTGCCCACAATGCTGGCCTCTTGGAGCCACCATGCTCCTCTCCACAGCCATAAGGGTGTTTCTGGCTGCTGCTGTTGCTGCCACATCTGTTTTGTCCTTGGTGGAGTGGCAACTGGAGTTTTGTTCTGCAAAGCACAGCCTGATGCTATTTTACTCAGTAGAATGGAAGTATTCTCGCATGCACCACTAAAATTTAGGTGGAATGTCCATACAAGGTGTGGTTGGCTGTTTAGAGATGTTAGAGGTGTCCAGTACTTGCCCTGTAGCAGCTCAAAGATGCTCTTACTGGCTTCCAGACAGTGATTTGGATATTATCTACAACCTAGAAAGCTCTTTTATAGTATAAACTGTCCAAGGTCTTGTCTGAGATCTCTAGATCATGGGGAAGTGGATAAAGAACTCCTAGCTACTAGTAGGTGACTAGCATAGAGATATGAGGTGAGAGGATAGCAGTCTGACTGTCACGGGGAGCTGGGGAGCTTTGAAACTGAGCCAGGACCCTGCTCCCCAGGGGAGTGAGCATACAAAGCATTTCACTTAAGTTCTGCTGAGACCTGGTTTCAGACCTGGACTCCCAAGCAAGGTGAGTTGTCTGGTTTTAGATGGCATTTCTTGAGGAATTATCTTCCTAAGCTGAAAGAAGTTGAGCTGGCAAATCAAGGAGAGAGCTTGAGGTAAATTTTCCAAGGACTTGTCTTTCTTGCTCTCCTAAGCATGTTGCTGGGGCAAATGCTGTTGTTTGTCTCAAAGCTGCACAGGGGAACTGCTCTTACTTGAAAGTCAAATCTTGGACCTCCATGGTAAACCATTAAACAATATGGGAGACCAGGGAATAGAGACATCATTGTTGTGTTTTCGTTTTGGGACCAGCTAGTGAATAATGTCACTACGGTTCCTGTGCTGCTGCTGTTTCTCCTAATAGCCTACTGATTTAATAATGTTAATGGCCTTCTACCTAAAATAGGGTTTACTGCAACTAAAGTCAGTTTCTGTTCAGGATGTATAGGCTATGTTTTGGCCACTATACAAAAATTAATTGTGATTGCCTTCAAATATCTTCTTAAAAGGCTTGTTCAGACTTTGCTTTTACAGATGAATTGCGTCTTGTCAGAATAATATAGGAAAGAGTACAGTTAAAGCGACGTGTTTTGAAAGTTAATGGTTTAAAAACAGAAGATCACAATTCCTTCAAAGTATTTTACAATTTTGGCTGTACTTACGAAATATCCATGCCATGTAAAAGAAGCAAAAGAGGTATTCCTATGCCTTGATTGTAGGCCAAGAATACACCAATGTTTCCCTACTTTGTTTAACTTGCTGCTTGCAACAATTAGTCTGGTAAAGTAAGGTTTCTCAATCAGCTTGCAAAGCATGTTGACAAGGTATTTCAATCACAATATGTGATTGATATGGCTCAAAATATGCTTATAAATTAGTTTTGCACCAAATTGTCAAGCTTCCAGCAATTATGTACAGTCGGAACCAAATCCCAGTAGTGCTGGGTTTCATCTCTGTAGAAATTGCTTTACTGGAGGATTCTACTGAGGCACAGCATAAGATTCAATACACAAAATTCAAAACAATTTAAATTTCAATTCTGTGTGAACAGAGACATCACATGTTCAATGACTTTACTCTCCTTCCCTCCATATTTATATTTAGTACCTTCACAATTTTATGCCAGATGAATTGATTTTTGCTGATGGAAAATATTATGTTTGTTTAAATATGCCTTGGGAACTATCTGATTTTTGGAGCAAGGCAAATGGTTCAACATGGCCCTTTGTCCCATTTGCTGTCTGTTTTTCCCTAGAGCCTTCACCTGACAGTACCGTGAAGTGCATATCTAGTAGCATTTTGGTTGTCAGTATCAGCCAACAGGCTTCTGCTCCAGTCTTTTCCTGGCCTAACATTTCTCTCTGCAAAGCTGCAGCTGGCTATAGACTCTGTTTGTGGACAATGAGATGTGCTGCACTTCCATTTTGCTGTACTAGGCTGTCTGCCCTGCAGGTCTGCCTGGCAGAGGGTCTCTGTAGGAGGCTCTAGCCAATTGTCCAACACAAATACCTTTCACCAGGATTGGCCACTCAGGTGATGGAGATTGTAGGGGCAGGGACTGTTAGGAGTGAGGTGACCAGTGGATGAGATGAACAGTGGTTGGCCCAAGGAGTTGTGTTAAGGATGGTCTTACTACAGGTTCCTTCATGGAGAAGTTTTGGATGTGAATAGGAGAACTGATACCATCATATGTACAAGGAATAATTCACAGTGGGTCCAAAACTTCTATATGGACAACTGCATTTTAGGAACTTTTCTCAGGCTACTGTGGTAAATGAACCCATTTCTGTTACCAAAAGAATAGCGACTGTTTTAAAGAAACTTGAAAACTAAAGTTGCAATAACCATAGCAACAATTTAATCTTGACCTAGAGAATACTATAATGACTGCAGTAGTAGGATAAGAACTGTAGAGAAATATTTTATTTTGGCTCTGTGGGCAATTAAATAATTTCCATACTTCACAAACTGTAAAGGCAATTTGCAAAAAAATGTAAAGATTTCTTAGTCCTACATTTATATTTCAGTTCAACTGTAATATGCTATGAATTTTTTAAAACAAAAATGGTTGGGTCAATCATTGGTTATTGCAAAGGAATGAAAAAGACTCAGCCCTGTTGTGTCTGGTCTGTCACTTAGCTGTGAATGGTTAAATTATACAGACAAGATGGCTTAGTATAACCCTCACAATCTAGATGCCTTTTGCAGCCAGCATTTCTATGTTAAAAGTTATGATTATAGCTTGTTTATTTGAGAACCCTGGAATTACAGGTCTAGATTATACAAATTTTGCTTATGAAATGTAGCCATGGACCACAAGAAGAGTGGATATTTGAATGGAAAGTCTAATGGATTGAAAAATAAAGAAGAAATCTATTTTTTTCCTAACAGACTTTTAGATAGCATTAGTCCACAGCAGATGTTACCAAACAGCTCAGTACAGAGAATTGCCAGAGCGGAACCAGAGGCCTGTTTAAGGTAGCTCCTATATAAGAATTTGACAATTTCTCACTGGATTTATTACTGCTGATCTGGCCCTTCTTTGGCTTTCCCTTGTCTCCATATTTACCTGGCTGGTTGGAAGCCATTTTGCATTGCTCTATCAGAAGAATACACTTTGCACTTGCTTGGGTGTCTTTCTGCTAATCACTGACGTTTTGAAATTAGTTGCTTCTAAATAAGATGCCTACAGCGCAATAATGTACCAGCTGTGTGCACTAGACACTTGATGTCATGTATACACCTGTCTGATGCTCAGGACCCCATCTGAGGGAGACGGTGGGGATTAGATGGGGCTGTTTGGTAAACACTGTCATGGGAAACTCATGGATCCGTTACAGGCATGGAAGAAGTAGAGAGGAGGGTAAGGTTCAGAAAGGGCAGGAATGCCTGGCCAGAGGTTGATTTTTATTGTGGCAATGCTGAGTTTTGTGATGAGAAGGGAGACAGATGTATGTGTTTTGTCCACACTTGTATGATTTTTCAAGAGTGCTGCTGCTTCTCTGAGCTCTTCCCTTGGCCCTCCTCTCTCTCAGTACTCACATCTCCTGTTTTCTCAAAGTCTGGACATACTAGTGAATCTCTCTAGTAAGCACTTGCAAGCAAGAGCAAAAAAAAAAAAAACAAACAACAAAAAGTTCACAGTCCTGCCAAAACCAAAGCAAAATGAGTGCTTTAAGAAAAAGATAGGTCCTCAATGCACATTGTCACTCAGGACTCTAGGTGAAAGTTCAAGCTAAAACCCTTTCAAGCGTAGAAGGCTGCATGAAAGAAGGATCAATGTAGCTGATTTCTAAATCTTCAGTATGATGGATCACACCTTAAAAAAGGCTTATTTTGCTTTATTAACTTTACAATATCCAAAGTTTTTCCTTGGAAACCTTAAGTCAGCTATGATATAGAAGATTTCATATTCTTCATTCAAAGGAGTGTTGACACTTGCATCCCTTGTCTGAAATACAGAAGAATGTGTCTACTCTGGTGGGTAAATGAAGCTACCTTATACTTTCTTCATGCCCTGGTTCCAATACTGGTAGTATGTGTGAGAACACTTTTTCTCTCTTGAATCAGCTTCAATATTTCTTGAATGATTCAGGGAGGTGATTGGTGCTCTCAAAGTTGTGTGAAATTCTACAGGCTGTTAGATGATTATGCAATATGATATATTTTAAAACTGCATTTCTCATACATTTTACAGCAAAGCAACATTTTTTTTCAGCTATCTGTTCCAATTCAGACACATTTGTTGGGTATTTTGGATATTTTTATCTGCACTAATTCTGATGCTACCTAGGTGATTTAGACATAGTTTGTCAAGTTACTGGATTTGCCCAAAGGGAAACATTTAAGAAGTCCCTTTTGAGGATTCAGTTTTACAACTGACCTAATAATCTACAACTGCTCTTGCTACCATAAGTAGGAGTTCCTTGGCTAGAAGGGTTGGGGAGAGTGAAGTTTTGATGGCAGATTGTTTCAAAACAGGTTACAGTTTCATAATTTCTCTAAACTTAAATGTCCAGATAAGAAGAGCAGACTTACCTTCTTTGACTTTGTTTATTCTATCATTCACAGTCAAAGCATCAGAGGATTTCTTTGGCATTCTGCATTATAGACATAATAATAATGTGCATAACTGTTTTCCATTCTTTTTCTCTTCTGGGACTTCAGACAGAATTTCATTTTATTGTAATCAGCATACCAATTGTAATAGCTTGATAGTCTTCTGGCTTGGTCTCTGTCCCAAGAGTTCTTGTCTGATCAAAATTCTACATGATAGAAGCATTTCATCTGTGTACTATTCATCACACACGGTGGAGTTTCTATGTAATTGAGTGCACTAGTTATGTCACTTAATAGACTCTTTTTCCCTCTAAGAGCAGCTTTTGTCTTGTACATGAAAAATCCTATGCTAGTTATTATGGCTATGTGATGAAGACAGACTGTGATAATATGGACTTCATTGTATTTTATGGGTGAAATAGATTAAAGTCCCTTTTTTTTAAATTTATCAACATTTTACGCTTCAGATTTTAAAATTCTCAAACTGCAGCTGAATGGCAAAATAGGGCAGCCAAAACTTCCTGTTTGCAAATGTTTGTTTTTGGATTAACAAAGGCAACAGTACTTAATGCTTGTTTACATTTCTTTCAGATGAAGGTTTACGTGATTACCTTTTTTAAAATTTTTTATAAAAGTTATTCTTGTAAATGTATTTTGCATATTGAGTTTGTATACTTTTCATTTCCCCCCAAACTATGTTGATTTCCCACTCTTTTTCTGAAAGAAAAACTGACTGGAGTCACAGATAAAGCAGAAGAGGAAAGACAAGTTATATATCATAATCACAAAAAACTTAATTTGAAGAGGAAAGCATTTCTATTTTATAAACCATGATTAAATTTCTTGTGATTCATTTTCAGCCTGAAGCTTTTTAACCAGACTGATGTGAAGTCTGATTGAATGCCTTCACTCTTCCTCCTTATAAGAAAAAATAGCATCTCTAACAAATGTGTTATGGGTCATCTGGAGCCATCCTCCTGTGCCACTATAGAACACCTTCTGTGTTAAATCGGGACTGGTTTCATTGCATTGTCCCAAACCCAAGCTAAAGCCTTACTATAAGGGCAAAACCAATTATAAATATGGTCCATATAAATATGGTTGTTAGGTTTGGGAGGGAGATTTTTTTTTTTTTGCCATTAAATTCCTGCTAATCTAATTTCAAGCATTTCAATACAATAAGCATTAAGATAAGTTCTTGACTCAATGAGTAGTAATTAAGGTATATGAAAAGGGACAACAAATAAAAGCCCGAAATATACCTCTAGGTGAAGAGCATTTTCCTACTAATTTAGTATTTTTCTGCTAATGAAAACCTAAGGGGTTTTTGAACATCTCATTTTTTAGCCTACACATCTGATTACTCATAACAATCCCAAGAACCTAAGAGAAAACGAAAACCTGGAAATGGCTGTGTTCTGTTTCCAGTCATGCCTCAGTTTAGCGACTGTATGGTTGCTTATAAACCTTGCTTTAAGGATATCAGCAGAGGTGCACAAAGTTCAACAACCAAAGTTGTTTCCTGTATCCCAAAGGTTTTTTCCTCCTTAGACTGTCACAGTTGTCTGGAAGACTTAAGTGGTGGGCCATAATAAAGGTCTTAAACTTTGGAAACTCTTGGCTGTTGGCTCTGTGCAGTGGTGACTGGAGAAGCAGTTCTTACATGTATTGCTAGTGGGTACAAAGTATTTGCCAGACACTGGAATGGATAGGGAAATCAGCATGATGATTATGAAACAGAGGGAATATCTTGTATATTCAGTCTGAAAGGCAGCCTAGATGTGTGCAAGTTGAGTCTGTCCCACTCTGAGTACCATTCTAACTTCCATGGATGGGGTTCTACATTAATATGCCAAGGCATATTAATATGGAACTGTGCATTTTGCCTGAATTATAGGCTATTGGGCTGATGAATCATCTCTTCTTCTTATCCCATGTGTCTTCTTTCTCTTCCATTAAAAATAGGTACACATTGTCCCTGGTATGCCTACTTGGCTGACATGCAATATGAAATAGCAACACATTTTTATTATGAGTAGTTTATGTTTTACAGTACATGCACATAATGAGCTGTGCTTTTACTCTGTGTTAGCTTTGTCTTTCCAAAATAGAGGCTTCTCTGAGTCCATAACTGACCTAGTATAGTATGTTGTGCACTCTTGACAACATATTAAAGAATTTCAATGTTGCGAAGACATTAGTACCTGATGCAACAAGGATTATTTAGACTTGAGTTCACCTAATTTCCTTTCCTGAGGACATATCAAGGAGAATTAACTGAATGATTCACTGGTAGGCAACTATCAATAAATATTAATAGAAAAATACAACAGTGGTGGGAAGAACAGATAGAATATCCTTTATAGGAATATAAGTTTCTGAGTCAGACAATATTTTTCAGTAGACAGCCAGTTTTAAATTGATCAGGTTCCAAAGTGAAAGACAGTATACACTAGAGCTGCTAGATTAAATTACCAGTCTCAGCTTTAATTCACAGCAATGCATTTTTAGTAATATAGCTGGTATATGCATTTACATAGCCTAGAATGACAGTGCTATGAAACTTTCTTGGTTTCCTTTAATTAGGATATGTATTAGAATAAAAAGGGAAAAGACTCTGCCTGAAAGAGTAGGTCTCTCCAGAGGAACATTTCAAAATTCAAGGTCTCACAGGCAGTTACTGGATCCTGCCTCTTGTTACAGAGGTCTTTGGCTGCCTACAGTGGACTTCTACCTGTTCCTCATGGCCATGGTTTACTGGAAGGGACCCACAAAGGCTGCCAGGTACTATATTAAATCACAGCTCATGATGTACAGAACCCCTAACCTTGGGGCTCAGGGGATGTAGCAATTTTCTTGTTTGTTATGCAGACTTTCTGGCCCAATTATTCCAAGATAGAACGTATCTTACTGCTTTTAAATGTATTTTGCTAGATTCTAAATAGGAGGGAAAGGTTTCTTAAAATGCTTTTGCCTGTACATGATTATGGCTATTTTTTTACTTACCTTTCAATTTTCTTTCTATAACTGAGAACCTAACCCCTTGACCCAGATGAATGAGCTAGGAATATCGTTTTACTTTGTGAAATCAGTGCATTACAGCAATGTCTTTAAATATCTCCTAGAATGAAGCCAACACACCAGCAGACTCCCTTTTGTACTTTTAGTAACATTTTTTTATTTTTCATTTCCTGCTGCTATTCCAGTTTTGAGAGGTTCCTGCAACAGCCACAGCTGAACTGCGCCTAGAGAGTTTGGGGCATTTTTCTGTGGATCATCCTAGTTTCCCCTCCATAAGCATATCCTCAGTTCACTGAAAACCATTCTTGACCCGTTGCTTCCAGCAAGGTGGGAAAGGGAAAATGCCTTCAGTCTTCTGTAACAGTACTGCCTCGTCCTTGTAGGGTCTTCATTCTGGTGTAACATCCCTTACACAGTGTCCTAGCCTTCTTTTCTCTCTATGAACCAGACAACAGATTTTCAGGAGTACCTTCAGCAGTTGACTAGGTCTGCAGTTGTTTTCACAGTGACCTGCTCTGTCCCAGAATTATATTTTTCCCAAAGTAGGCAGAGAAATGCATGGACAGGCAAAGAGGTCCACATTTGTTCGTTGTCAGATGAGGCCAAAGAAGGCCTTGTACACATCACTTGAACACCAAGGAAAATACATGTAGACTTGGTTTTTCTTGAAACTTAACTTCTCTTTCAGTTTGGTTTGGTCCCTCCTGAATAGTTGCCCTTTTATCATAAATATACTTCATCCTGGTTATCCTTTCTGATGACATATTGAAGTGTGAGAATTATAGGGAGGACCCCAATTGGACTAGAATTTATTTAGATCTCAGATCTGGAGGCAAACGACTGAGCCTTGAGCAAAAACCACCTGGGTGAAGACACAGTGGCTGATTCAGCTAGGACTGGATCACCACGGGCGTTTCACCTACTTTAATCTTGGTTGGTGGGAAAAAGTACATGTTTACCTTTGAAGGTAGGATTATTCTGGAATACATAAGCAGGGAAACGTCAAAGCCATTACAGAGAATATTGATGAAAGGAAAACTCCAGAACAAGAAAAACTCATCTGCCAGTGACAGATGATACTGGTACATAGCACTGGGGGACTAAAAGTACTCCTGCAGTGCTTAATGATTTGTCTGGATCTCAACAAGATAATTGCTGGGCTATTCCTGCATGCTTGATATGACAAAATGCTGCTGAAGTGCAAAAGGAAGGAACTACTGACCAGGAATGGAGTAAAGTGGAATAATATGTCTGGCTGTTCCAGGTTAGCAGACAGACACAGCAACACCAAATATTTCACAGAAGAACTGTTTCTGATTTTGCAGAATATTCTGAATTGGAAGGGACCCACAAGGATCACTGAGTTCAACTCCTAAGTGAATGGCCCATATAGGGAACAAATCTATGACCTTGGTGTTATTAGCACCATGTTCTAACCAACTGAGCTCATATGGCTGAGGAAAGAGTTTTGTCATTTATGATGGGCCATAGAATTGTCTTTTTTTCCTGGTGGCTTTTTTGGGGAGTGTGTTTTGATGATAGAATCATAGAATCAAGCGGGTTGGAAAAGACCTCCAAGGTCATCAAGTCCAACCTTTGATCCAACACCGCCATGGTTACTAGACCATGGCACTAAGTGCCTCATCCAGTCTCATCTTAAAAACCTCCAGGGACAGAGAATCCACCACCTCCCTGGGCAGCCCATTCCAATGTCTGATTATTCTCTCCGTAAAAATTTTTTTCCTAATATTCAACCTAAATCTCCCCTGGCACAGCTTAAGCCCATGCCCTCTTGTCCTACTGCGGGTTGCCTGGGAGAAGAGACCAACACCTGCTTGGCTACAACCTCCTTTCAGGTAGTTGTAGAGAGTGATGAGGCCTCCCCTGAGCCTCCTCTTCTCCAGGCTAAACAACCCCAACTCCCTCAGCCTCTCCTCGTAGGACTTGTGTCCCAGTCCCTTCACCAGCCTTGTTGCTCTTCTCTGGACCTGCTCCAGCACCTCAATGTCCTTCCTGAACTGAGTGACCCACAAGTGACTGGCTGCCAGATGGATGCAACACCGTTCCCCATGACTCTCTGGGCCCGGCCCTCCAGCCAGTTCTTAACCCAGTAGAGACTCCAAGCAGCTGTCCAAGTGCAACGATGATGCAAATGACTTTTTGCAATAGCTATTAACTGACTCTTCAGAAGCTGTGGCATTCATGAACAAATCTATTATGAAGTTGAACATTGTCACTGCATTCAGATAAGAGGGAAAAGTAAATGGAGAGGGTAGTAAGTGTCCTGGGGTATGAGGCATCATAAAAGTGAAAGGTGATCATTGACTTTTTGCTTAACACTCATGCAGGTACCGTGTTATTCATCTTTACACAGAGGACTCAAGGATATCCTTATGCCAAGGAAGGTATACAACTCTCTGAAAACTGACTTGTGCATGAGGTACAAAATGTGCTGGCAAGGGGATATGTTTGCTCTAGTGTAGTCAGTTTTCTGTTCACAATGAGGAGCAGTAACACAGGGGGAACTCAAAGGTCAATTCTTTACAGAGCTGTGGCATGTGTCTTGACCATCCCTGACCTGTCGACAACATGTGAATGAGAGTTTATGTGATACACCATGACTCAATTATTTTTTTATTAATTTATTGTTATAAGTGACATGAAGAGGATCCAGAGCATATATAAGAATACTCTCTCCTATCCTGCACAGTACTGCAGCTGCACACACTTCCCATATGAACTATTTAATGTGTTTCTGGTTTTTTTTCTTCACAGAATCACAGAATATTCCAAGTTGGAAGGGACCCAAAAGGATCATCAAGTCCAACTCTTATGTGAACGGCCTGAAGAGGTACTAAACCCACAACCTTTGTGTTATTAGCATCATGCTCTAACCAACAGAGCTAGTCTCAGGGTAATTTGTAGTAAGGAAAAAAAAAAAAAGTGTTGCCTTTAAAAATGGGAGATTTTGCAGTCAATGAAAACATCTGGAGAAAAAAATTAGTAAGATAAGTAGGCAGACCAAGGCAGACGGATAAGTTCTGTTAGTCTATTTTTACAATATGCCTTATAATCTGTGCAAATCGTTACCTGGGACTCACAGACTGTTGGTCTGCATGAACTTCTGTTGTGGTTTAACACAGGAGAGTAGAAGTCATATGTTTATAAACTTAACAAGACACGTGAATCCACTATGTGTTAGTACTTATACAAAGTGATCAGAAGCCTTTAGGTAGAAAGAGATTTGGAGATCATCTGGTCCAATTCACATGGTCAGGCAGGGTCACCTAGAGGAGATTGTCAAGACTGTGACCAGTCATGTTTTGAACCTCTTCAAGAATGACAACTCCACAGCCTCTCTCTGTAACCTATTTGATCATGCTTACAGTAAAAATTGTTTTCTTGTGTTCAGAGTACCCCTCAGATTGCGGGTTGTGGTGTCATGTCACGGGTTTCTCTGCGTTTTGTGTGTGTTTTGCTGCAGTGCATTTGTTTTGTATCCAGTTGTATAGATGTTTGAAATATAAACACTTATAACAGAGCTATATTTAGCTTTTTCATGTGCCCTCCTGCAGTAAGTCATCAGGTAACTGCTCTGCTGGCAGATGGGACAGGGAGCAGATGGCTGGTGAAAAGGTTTTCCGGGTTTTTATGTCCAGTAGATAACTTAACACCTCATTTCCAAACTTCTCTTGTATCATTCATTTACCTGGAGATTGAGATATATAGATATATATAATCTTCTCAGTAATAAGTTTCTTTCCCCCAAAAAACTTCAAGTTAGTAAATCATGCTTGGTTTTGGTTTCCCTCCCTGTTAAAAATAGGGTTCGGGGAAGTGACAACTGTATCAGAAGTAAGTATTGATAAAAATGCTTGTCCTGCATGCTTAGTTTCCTGTGTTGGCTTGAGAAATTCAGCTTTGATGTGCTGGTTTTGTTTCTGACACTGCCAGCTCATTACAGGCAGGTATCTGGGTATCTCCATTCCTCTGAAAAGCCAGGTCAAATTCAAGCAGGAACATCTCTCAGAAGTAAGATAATAATTATTTCTTCAAATGACTGGGTCTCATAATTTTCTCAGCCACATTCCTGAACTCCCACATCAACACAATCAGTCTTGGAATGACGACTTTTGAGTCATTCAATACTGGAAAATTTAGAAAAATCAACTATATTTTATTTCAGACACAAAAATTGTCCTTCATGCCAGAAGCGTGGTATCAAATTTACCATTTGTAAAGAAAGTGTTAGGAATATGTATAGACCTTTGGTTTGAAGGTCACATGGAAGCAAAGTGAGTTTAGTGCCTCAATTATTTCTCAGAATGTGCAAGCATCTTGTTCTCAAATATTCTGATGCAAATATGAAAATTAATTGCAATCTACTGCAGGGTTTGAAAGGATGATGCAGGTTTACTGAAGAGTATGAGAGATCTTTGCTTGTTTGTGGTGTCATGAAGTGAAAAGGGTGCATAAAAATCAAACAGGTTTCCTACATAAGTGAAAGAGAACTAGATATACTGCGAGGCAGCAGTGTAGTACAAGTGCCCAAGGTGTTCTATTTTATTTTTGACATCTGGATAAGCAAGCAGAACCTTCAGGTCTTAGAGGCACCAATACTGGACACTGTGTGGACTCTCTGTGTTCTGTGATTTAAACACGTCTTGTGCTTGATTTGAAGCTGGGATATTTCTTCCTCTGGCAATGGCGCTGGGCACAGCTTAAGCCCCGTTTTTCTTTAGGACAAGTATGCAAGCCAGATCCTGTGCATGCTATCTCCAAATACACAAGTGATAGATTTAAACTTCTGTTTATCATTTGTTTCCTGGATCCCAGCAAACAGTGCAGAAAAATTGTTTATACTGCCTGACAGCAGAACAGGCAGAAGAAAGGAATGGGTGATTTAGCCAGGAGCTATAGGCCAGGGAAAGACAAGGAAGGAGACATTAATTTTTCCAGTATGTATTAATAGTGGAAAACTGAAGGTTATCTCATTTCTGGTGGTAGAGGAGAAATGAAGACAATTTTAGTGGAAGAAAATGTAAGAATTGTTTTGTGTCAAATTATCTGCATTTCAGTAACAAATCACTATGTGTCTGGTATTATTAACATGAAATTTTGCTTAAAATCTTCTAAGTCATGTATATAAGTGTTAATAGTCTAGAAACTGCAGGTGCATTTCAAACCTCAAGAACCTGGAGTGGGGTTGCTCATACAGAACTGGAAGATGACCAGGAATACTGGTAAGAGAATGAAAATATTACCAAGTGCTTGTCTGTGAAACCATTTGGATAATGGATGGATCTACCTCCCGTTACTGTGGCAGTTATCAATCTTCATAACAAAGCATTTGGGTGTCAGTGAATCTGTTGAAACTAACTGAAAGAAGAAACTTGTGTAAGAATTTGGGGCACTGCAAGCATCGGCTTTGCTATATTTATTAATGCTGAAAGAGGCTTCTACATACAAAGAGCATATTTGATCTTAGCTCTCTACCTAGAGCACTGACATATATTTATTTTATTCCATAGTGCAGGAGGATAATATTACCTTTAATTTAAATAACACTGGCTTGAAATATTTTAGCTTATTTTTATCTGAGAAGATATCATAATCCTACTTGAACAACAAGGAAGAACATGAAATGTTGTGTTATTTCTGTTATGATCTGGCAGAGTTGTTCCCTGTGAGTTGAGTCCTGCACACATTTCCATGATCAATGAGTCAAGCAAAAGAGAAGGGACAAGAACTTGAAAGAAAGTGTGGGGGTACATGTTGTGTGCTTGTTCACCTGACATCCACCTGTCACTCACAAAGTATCTCCTTTTCTTTTCCCTCTTCTTCCTTGCTTTTCATAGGCTCTGAAAGGGTGATCTTGAGTAAGGCAATGTTTTCTACTAGGATTGCTGCTATAGTAGTACCATGCTATGTGTACATACATTGCTGTCACTTTCTCTCCAAGGTCTACGCTGACACAAGTGAGTCACAGAGCAGAGCTCACAGTCACTAAGATATTTTAACCCCTCTGCAATTTCTGAAGGGACAAAAGTGATGAGAAATTCAAGGTAAAGCTTTTTCATAGGTGATGACTGAAGTTGCAAGACAGCAGAATGGACTTGCAGGCCTATAGAGAGATAGATCAATGTAGGCATCTGCTGAGAGGAAATAAAACCAGCCAGGTGGTGGAGTGGATGGTGATTCTTTCCCAGATAAACTCATTTGCCTGCAAGAGGACCATGTCTATAACCATATTGTAATATAATGACCCTGACTGCTTTCTGACCATATGGGCAAGAGGCAAGCTCAGCCCATGTCTGTATACTGAAAATTGCTCCAAATTGATATGGCTACATCCAAACTATGTGTTTACTTCTCAGTGACCCTGGCAAGAGTCCTAAATACTTCTTAGCCCAGGCCACTCACACATTGAAATTGATCCTGCACCCTGCAGGGTCTCAGTGGAATGGATATTTGGACAGCTGGACACAGACACTGGGAGACAGGCATGCTGTGGTCACTGCTAATACCCTAACAACCCAGGGAAGCACCTCACAGCAGAAGCACCACTAATGGCTTCCAGGCCCTGTGCACCTACTCTGACCTTGCTTTCCTCCCTTGTCTCAACAACAGACATCATCAAGAACTACACAAAGCCATCTGTTGCCATCACAGCCCTAGCAAACACTGTAACAGAAACCATAATATCCTTATGTCTTACCCTAAGAAGGGTCAGGAAACATATCTCTGTTTTCTCTCCCTTTGTTCATGTTCCTGACACGTGCAACCTCAACACCTCCTTACTCTGCTGTCTCCTATTTCTGCTGCCTTTTTCACAATTTAGTGCTGCCCACCATGGTCCCTACTTTCCCATTGTATTCTTCCCTTTCACTACCTACCTGCTTCCCACACTTTCTCTCCACTACAATTTACTCTCTTCCTGCCTTTTCTGCGATGCCTTTCTGAACTACACAGCAAAAGCAAATTCACAAAGTGTTTCCTGTTCTCTCCATGCAAGACGAGATTTGCTTGGTCTACTGTCAGCTTGCTGAACTACTTTGTGCCTAGATGGTCCCCCCAGGATCCTTTGGGCTCTGCACCTCTGCCATTCCTGCATTGCACCTCCTGATTACTGTTGCAACTGCCTCTGTAGCTTGTCCTGCCTCAAAGGCTCTGCCCAGCAACCAACAATTTTGTGTGGTCTCTGCACAGAAGTTTCAACTGTATTGTTCAGAGAAACCCAGTTCTGAGTTTTGTCTTCCATAGACTATGAGCCTGCCACATCATCCACAGGGTACAACATCTTGCTCCTGGATGATGGATCATATGTAGACATTCCCTCCTTGGTAGGCCAGGGCATCAGAAGCTCCACAAAACCCAGACAGAACTTACTCAGATCTGAGTAACATGGGAGGATGGCTGAGGCTTAGAAGGTCCCCAGTCCTGACTGGAGAACAGATGCTAAGCAATCATCTATCTTAAGGGTAACCCTGAGCAAAGTAGGAGTCCCTGATGGATTCAGTCTTGTTTGGGAGATCAATGCATCCATCCGAGTTTGTTCCCTGTACAAAATCCCTACAAAATCCCGAAAAATTAGAGGTGAACGTTTCCTTAATATACTTTCAATAAACGAAAGCCAATAGGCAAAAACCCAAGTCAGTCAAACTTTCTGACAAAAAACTTTCAGCTACTTCTGGTGGTTGCAAGTACAAGAGACCATATTGGTAGGCAAAGGTAATAAGATTCATTAAAAGCAACTGATACAAATCATTACTATTAATATCACCTACCAATCTTGCCTCTTCTCTATCCTTTGACTACTGCAACCACAAAAACATACCTATTTCACCATCATGGGCAGTGTCCCCTTATTGGTTTTTCTTCCCTCATTTTCCCTATTCTCTTTGCCTCCTTCTTTCCTGTTTCTTATCTCCTCTCCTGTCACTCCTCCATTTCATTTGCTGTAGCACTGTTCAGTCCCTCCCTAAAGTATATTTCACCAGAAACATCTTGTCACCCCTTTGTAAAATAATCAACAGTTGCATATATGCATATTGGCTCTTGAAGTCGTAAATGGTTTCTAATTTCAGAGTCTTTAAAGAGAAACTCTCTTCTTTCAGATCCACTGTTACATACTGTCTTCAGATTCAGTTTGTACAGTAGCTCCCATGCTTGAATACAATATATTCTCATACCTACAAAATCTACGTATTTTTTTATTTGTAAATACAAGCTTGAATTCTGCAAACTGCACATTACAAGCAGGACAGATTTCAGTTGTTTATGTAAGTGACATTTGAGTTAGTGTATTACACACTAGAAAAGAATTAGGATGTTATATTTCTAAATTTGTCTCAGTCCCCAAAACGCTAGGCATGTGTCATTCTGGCATATAGTCCACATCTCTAAGTGACTTCATCTCTGAGTAAGTGTTTCATCTCTACAGTGTTCCTTATCTACTGCATGGTGTTAGTTTAGAAAATAATAACATTTACATAGGGGCTGGTCATCAGAATTCATCTCTGTTCTACAGGTTCATTTCATCTGTCCCACTGCTGTCTTGATTCAGGGCACAAATGTTAAACACAAGATAACAACTCAAAACTCTTGGTCTATTCTACATGTTCTTCTGTAAATTGCAGGCACACAGAGAGGTGCTCCTCTGAGATCTGCAATGCGCATACAAATTGCTCCAAGTCCTTGTATGTTTGCTTTTTTATTTTACAAATCCAGAAAGATAGGAAATGTATGCAAGAGAAGCAAACGGAAAATGCTGCATACATTCTTTTGAATGGTTGTATACGTTTATTAATTTTGTTTGAGGAAATTAATTTCCTTAAGAGTTCTCATAAAAAACATTTGGATGTGGTCATTGCATCACAAGGGAATCTCTGATGTTCCTTAGCAAATGTTAGCACATACACAGAACAGCTCAGTCTGCCTTTCTTTGTATCTTGTGCAATCACCTGTTACACAAATACTCTCTTTGTATCCATAGATCCCAAAGCACTTAGGAAAAAATTTAATTTACATTCTAGGAAGTGAAACAAAACCACCAAGACTTAAGCTTATATTACAAACCCATTCTGTTTCTTCCTATTACCCTGTGTATCTCCTGGTTTCACTGTAGTGTGCAACATGCATAACAGTTCCTTGGCAATTGTCTCATCATTTGGTTCCAGAAAGTCTAAAGAGATCTACATAGTCCAACATAATTTTTATTTATGTTTATTCTTACTATAGAAGAAATATCCTCATTCTGCAGATAAACCAAATCCTTTCAGAGAAAAAAGGTTTTGTTACCAAGCAAGCCTGGTAATGGAACAAAGAATTTTCCTCTTCATGAGGAACAATCAGGCAACATTTTACATGATGCACTTTAAAATCAAACTTCTTGCCTATTGATGAACTAAACAATGAACATAAAAGAAAAGTATGTAATGATACTGTGAAGAACTGTATTGCTTAATTAATCTACCAGACAATAGTAATTTGGCTCTCTGTCATCTTAAAAGAACATCTACAATACAATCAAAGAAGATAAAATTTATGAAGACTAAGCCAGTCCTCACTGCACATTGTGAATTTGTCTGGAGTTCTTCCCTGATGATTAAAATAGAAATTGTATTCAGGTTGTCAGGCAGGTGAGGATGTGTAAATGTAGAGTAATTCTATTCAAAGCACATACATCATTGTCATCATCATCCAGGGAATCATAGAATCATAGAA
>VYXB01004988.1:269-42418 GCA_013397135.1 Pachyramphus minor
TTTTTCCTTTTCCCTCTTTTTTTTTTCATTTTTTTTTTTTATTTATTTAATGTATTGGCGATGGTGATGTCAGTGGTTGAAGGAGCACTTTGCCATGCTCTGGTATTAAAGATCTGGTAGGAACCAGATGAGAAGGACTGAGAGTCGTTTGATGGTGTGGTTTATTAGCATTAAATCTTTCCTCGGTGAACGGGCTGTTTCTCATTCAGCTGCCCCTGAAATATAGAGTTGCTGTGAAAGGTGTACTGAGATGGCCCATTAATTTCCATTGTCCACTAAACAGGCATTTCATCCGTGTGCGGGAACTGCTGTAAACGAGCATCATCAGGAGAGAAACAATGTGTGTAAAACCCTCCCCAAAAACCTAAGATGGGGGATAACCCTTCTTTCCTCTGCCAGTGAATTTCTAAAAATTGAGGATTTTTTGAGTGAAGTAATTCCTTAGGTGAATTTTTATGAACCAGAGGTAGTGACCCATCATATATGTAGAGAGTAATAGTATTTGTAAGGAATGACTTCACTAGACACAGGGAAATTGTTCCTGTGGCATTGAAACACGTGTGAACGTTTTCTGTGTCCTGGTTATTACTTGTCTGCCTTGGGTATTGAGGAGATTGGAAACCCCTTTTTACTACACATGAGTGTCCTAATGGATAAATGATGTGATTGACACATGGTGACCATCAGATAAAGGCTAAAGATATGGAAAAATATTTTGGGGGTCATTTTTAAGTGTTAGTAGGGGTGACCACTGAGAAATAAACTTCCTTGGCATTGCCTGTCCTCTTGTTCATTCAGGTGAGAGGATAGTGCTCTGTGGCTTTTAAAAGCAGAAACCCAAAACCTCTGTCTAATGATGGAAATGTCCAAGTGTTGTTTAAAAACTCACTTGGAGGTGAGCTTAATACATCACTGACTTGTGGTGCTTTTATTGGTGGTGTTCAGTGGTTGCATTGACTCAGGTTCTTGTGGAGTTGTTCCGTGAGAGGAAAAAGGTCCAGCAGCATATCTGAGTTCTGAAAAGATCTTCTGACCTGTTTGTTCTGCTTGTGTGTGTTGTTTGTTCTCTTGTTGGGTAATAAATGTGCTGAGTACCTGTCCCCAAAATAACGTTTGTGTTGTACTGACAGTGTTGCTGCTGTTAGTGAGTGTAATTTCATAGACTCACGGAATGGTTTGGGTGGGCAGGGGCCTTAAAGCTCATCTGGTTCCAACCCCAACACCTTCCACTATCCCAGGCTGCTCCAAGCCTTCTCCAACCTGGCCTTGGACACTTCCAGGGATGGGGCAGCCACAGCTCCTCTGGGCAACCTGTGCCAGAGCCCCTCCCCACCTGAGATATTTTTTCCTAATATCCAATCTAAACCTCATCTCTGTCAGTTTGAAGCCATTCCTCTTCACTTTTTCTGTCCCTCCTGTGCATTACAACAGGATAGTCTTTGGTGAGCTGGAATGTGTGACGTGCACCAGTATTCCTGTCACCAGTCTGGATCCCTGGGATGTGCACACACAGAAGAGCCAAACCAGGCCCCTGTGCAGGGAGTGTTCTGTGGTGCTCAGGGCTTCAGCTCCTGTCACCTTTCCTGGGTAGGAGAACCCATTTAGGCCAGGAGCAACCTGGTGTAGGGAATGGCATCCCTGCCTGTGGCAGGGGGTTGGAACAACATGGTCTTTAGTGTCCCTTCCCACCAAAACCATCCTGTGATTCCATGACCGTCCTCTTTAATAGTGGCATTCAAATTACCTTATCCATGAATGTCCCTAAACCCTGGATGGGGTGCTGAGAGAAGCCCTCAGTAAACAGTGAGTGCCTCAGAGTGCAGCTCTCCTGAAGCAGTGTTTGCATTTTCCTGTGCACCTCCAGAACTCCTGGTGACTGGTTCTTGGTGTGTCTGTTTGGGTGGTTACAGCAGCACAGGTGCTGCAGCTGATGGGTTCTGCACACAGTTACTTTGAAAACCAGGTGGGTTTTAATGCCACTTCAACATGGGGAGCTGTATTCCATTCGTCCTGACCATCCAGCAGTGGAATTTCCAAAGTAAGACAGACCAGAAGATTGTTAAATCTTTGTTTGGTGAGCTGGTGGTGTCAGTTGTTAGAACTGTGGAACAGTACTTATCCTTCAGATACAGCTGAGCAGAAGTGGGGTGTGATTGAGGATTTGCACAAATACCACCTGCATTTAGACCCTAAAAGAGGCAGAGCATCCCTTTCATTATGTGATTATTAAAAGATTAAAATCATTTCCCCCCCCAATCTTTCACATATGAGTGAGTATAATTTGGAAGTAACAGTTTGTTGTCCAGCTCTTAATCATGGTTTGTGGTACTGGAGAAACTTCCACTGAGTTTTGCAGAAAATAAATGGTGATATCAGTCAGATTGTGTTTTGATACACAAATATTAATTGACTGTGGCCATACAGCACTTTTTGTATCATATTTGTTGATATGAACACTCAAACTTAAGATTTGCCAGACTTACCAGGCTTGCACAGTTTACCAGTGTGTTCAGGTTGATTCAGAAGCCACAGATAAGATCCAGCAGCAGAGACAGTCAATGTGCTGGGATTTAAAAGCAGGAAAATGCCAGCAGAGCATCTTGCTTTTTTCCCCAGGGTACCCTCTGATCCAGTGTTTGGCTCTGTTGTCACAATATACTGCCTTTATTTATTTAACAAATTCAGTTAGTTTTAACTTTACATCTTGCAGAGTTGTTAAGTTTTGGGGTTTGCCTCACAAACCTGAGTGAGGACCCGACCCTGGGGTAGCTGCAGTGCCAGGAGCAGGCAGGCCCCTCACACTGAGCATATTTGTCCTTCTGGAGCATTCTCAAAGAGTGAGTAAAGCTCAAAACAAGGAATATCAAGTAGTCATGGCTGTGGTAAAACAACAAACCTGTCCTGGTTCAGCAGGGTGTCACTGGATATCTTTCTTTCTTTTTTTTTTTCAAGCAGTGTTTGACTTTTCCTCACAACCATTAGAGGCAGAGCAGGACACTTGGGGAGGATATCCTGGAAATTTCCAAGCCTACATTTGAGTTAAAAAATATTTCAATGTCTTATTAATCACAGCTGTATTTTGAAGAGCTTAATAACTAGTATTGTTACAAGTAACACCTGCCTCTGGGGGGGACAAAATAAAAATGTGCTCACATATGATATTTTATTTCCTTTGGGTGTTTGCCAGGTGTGTGTATATCCTGGTTGGGGTTTTTCCTAGTTAAACTAGTCAGGTTCTCTTTCCTCTTGGGTTATTTTTATTTTTTGGGGGCTGGGGAGAAGAGAGGGAGGGTGTGTAATTTTTAGAAACCAAAGAAAAAAAATATGCTGGATCTCATTTAACTGAGAGCCAGCATATGAGCAAAATGCCAAAATTCTACATAAAAAGTAGTGACAGCTGGAATAAACTGTAAGTCCTCAAAAAAAAAAAAAAAAGAAATGACTGTATTTTATAGTTTGTTGGGGTGAGGATGATGTTCTGAGGGAGGGTGTTCACATAAGGGATCTGGTTTTTGTTGACAGAAATGAGATACTGAACTCTGAGGTCGATGTCTCACACAGAATTCAGCTCTTTCCCCCTGTGCCTCAGCTTTATATTCTGTTTTGTGTAATTATCTCATGACTTTGGGTCTCAAGGTGCTTTAGTGTTCTCTGCCACAGGTATTTGTTGCAGTTAATCACTGACAGGCTCATCTTGGACTTGTCTTTGTTAACAAGGAGTTTCATCCCATGTTTGTTTTCCTTTTGGAATGCCTTTTCTGGATTGTGTGGTTTTGGTTTTTCACAATTGATTTTTCTTGAAAATAATTTGTGTCCAACGTTCTTGGAATGTTCTCTGATGAGATCATTGACCACAGGAACAGTTGGGGATGACACCAATTTGGTTCCTATCACGTCTGGGTGTGTTTTGAACCAAAGAAAGTGAACAAACAGGAATTTGCTGAGTGTTCCCAGCAAGCAGCAGAACGTCCATTCTCTGCATTGCAGCACAGATAGAGTTGAGAGATCAAGTTTACTGAGGAAGGATCACTGTGAGCATCAGTTCTGTAAATCAGAAGGAAACTGTCCTGTCCCAGGGCTCCAGTGTCCAGGGTAGGTGATGGGAGTGGGGAGGATAAACTCCCCCTGAGGTGAAGTGTGGCTGTGCTGCTCCCTGCCCAGGAAGTACAAGCAAGGTCACAGCTCAGTGTGTGAGGGAGGCACAGCATCCCTGAGCCCTGTCCTGTAGGACCCTGCAGGACCCAGCAGTGGGAGTTCCCAGACCCTGAGTTTGGGGCCAGAACTGAGCTGTGCTGTTTGTGTGTGTGTCTGTGCACACCCACCAGGGCACAGTGCAGCACCACCTCCCTGGGTGCTGCTGGAACCAAACCTGTCCCTTTGCTGCCTCTGCTCATCAAACCCTCCCCTGCAGGACAATCAGCACCTCAGCAGTTTTCCCCAGTTATTAACACATGCCTTGTTTCTGTAGTCTAAATTTAGATCTGAGCAGAGCCATCTTTCCTTGTTGTGTCTTTCCTGGTTTGAAACTTCTTGCCTTCTAACTTGGATTACTCAGATTGCTTTTTTTTTTTTTTTTTGAACCTCTAACCATGGGACATATTTTCTCATCCCAATATCCTGTAGCTTCTCCATTTTTTCAGTCTCCTTGTTGAGTCTGAGACAGCAGAACTCATTATAATTGAGATAATAAGGTCACACCATGAACAGAGGTGTTCTGCTCCTGCTGAACAATAATTTCCATTTCCACTTCATTTCCTTTGGGCTGATTTAACTTCAGAGCAAACTGGCTTTTCCCAATTCCTGCTGAGGAGAATCTCACACCTGTGTCACTGCAGGGCTCAGACTTGTGTCCCTTGTGCTGGACTCTGTGAAACCCAAACTGTGCTGCTGTGACCTGGGGCACGTGTGGAGTGTTTGGGGGGTGTGAGCAGTGGGCTCCAAAAGCTGGCTCCAAAGCCAGTGCTGGTTTTCTTCTTGATTATTTACCTGATGGAGGTTTGTAAGGACCAGCCTAGTAATTGGCAGTATGTTTTCCAAGAATAGTTGAAAAACTGCATTTTTTTATGCCCCAAACAATCTCGAGGAGAACCAGGGCTTGCCTGGAGGTTTGTAGATGGTTTTGACATTTCAGTGCATCGAATGTCCCTAAACCCCCAGCTGGTTGTTCTGCCAGGCTGTGCCCCCTGCCCCATCTGTACTGACTCATTTGCCAACAGATTCAGTCAGTGCACTCAGGAAACTTTTCCTTCCTTGTCAAGTGGGAAGGAAGATGGTGGCTTCAGCCAACCTTTCTTCCCCAGTCCTGCTGTTTGTGAAGTAGAGAGTCCTTCCCCAGCCTGGCAGGATGCTCCACATGACGTTATTAGGCATTACAAAACATGCTGGGGAGCTCCTTGGATTTCCTCTGTAATTCTTACTGAAACATCCATATTTTTCAGTCCTCTTCCAAGCTGGAGCAACAGGAGCATATTTTTCACATTGCGTGTTCAGTTCCTCCTCTGGAGAGTCCTTGTACAACTGGTTGGAATTAACCTCCAGCTGATTTAAAAATAAATTTTAAATGATTTTTTATTATGTTTAGAAGCAGTTTTTTTTTTTTCTTCTTCAGCTTAATCTATTCAGAGAGAGAAATCCAACAAGAACTTTAATAGAATTATGATATAATAGATAACAGCAAGTTAATGTTATTAATTTGTTTAACTGAGGCCACTGTGATGTGCAGCTCTTGCACGTTTAGGTGGATGTGTTACCAGTTCAATATTCAGCCTCAGATCCTGAAGGAGGGTCAGGGTGGGTTTCTCCCAGCTGTGCACAACAGCTGGATTGGGCATGTGTGTAAATCATACCTGTATATTAAATTTATACCCATTTTCAGTGCCAGAATTGATGTGGCAGCGTGAGCTGATGGAGCTGGGAGTCACATTGCAGCCTGTTAGTCATTGGTCATAGTTAAAGATAAATCCCTGGTGAGCTCCAAGAAGGTGAAGTTGGTGTCTGAGAGGCATTTCTCTCTTCAGAAAAGAGCAATTGTTCAGAAGTCCAGGCTCTGCTGTTCGTGTCAGGACATGTTTTTCTTGAATCACTATTTTGTTTTGTCTTTTGGGTTATGTAGCAAGGCTGTGGTCAGGAATCCTGTCTCTCTGCAGCTTTGACAAGAGAACCATTTCTTCAGTCCTCAATGAACAAATGAGTGTTACTGAATCTCCTGGAATTACTTCACAGTTTGACGTATAACTCTCTATTTCCATGTCAAATTCTGTGTGAAAATATTGCTGTAACAGCTCCAGCGGTTCCAGGAGGCTCCCAGCTGGGTTAGTTCCTCGAGGGAAGGGGTGAGTGGTGGTGGAAATGTCCCAGGGCTATTTTATCTCTACTTAGAGCAGTGAAAAATGGCCCCTTGGACCTTGGGGCCCTGAGCCAGGCTTTAGGTGTGCCCCAAATAACTGATGTGTCAAAGCTGAGGGGAGTTTGGGCCCTTCCCTCCCTCCCCACCAGGGCTTTTCTTCCCTGGCACTTTAGGAATCACATGTGACAGTGGGCACAGGCCAAGATGTGTTTATGTAACCTCATAAATATTAATTTTAACAAGTCTTACTACAGTCAGTTTTTGGTGAACTGGGATTCTCTGGGGTTTTTAGTTACCACAGCACAGTGATAGGAGGGGATGATACTGAGCTTGGGAATTGTGCAGTGTGTGCTGGTGCTTTGATTGCCCTAAATCCAGGTGAAATGTTTGTGTGCCTTGGCTTCCTCCAGCTGACAGGATGTCCACCTGCAATCTGGACCTGGACGGTTTAAACATCCTTTTTATTTTATTTTACTGCATGTTTTCTAGAGCATTTGCCCTGAGACAGCTGTGCTGAAGAAATGAGACCATTTAACCATGACTGTAGCTTTTAAATACACCACTCTGGCTGTTCCTTCAGTGCCAGAGAGAATCCAGCTCTGATCCCTTTGAAGTGCAGGGACACATCCCTGCTTTAGCTGAGCACTAACTTTACATGCAAACTTGCTCTGGTTTTTGAAAGACTTCCTTTTTATTTATTATTCCCCAGAAAAATAGATCACTACAAGGAAAACATTCATTTCTGGCAATTGACGTTATTAGGTCAAAGTATTTTTGAAGTTTTTTTTGTAGGTGCTGCTGTTAAAATAACAAACTTGTGCTGTGGAGTCAGTGTCATGGGCCTTTGTAAGAAGAGTTGACTAAGACTAAATTTCTGGCTGGGGATGTTTTCCCTGGCTGTGATTGGAATGCTAATTCCTCAGTGTTTGTGGAGAAAAAGGTGAACCAGGCACGAGATGCTTCTCACTGGAAGTATTTTAAGACCTTATTAGGACTGAGAGGCATCAGGGGGTTGTCACTAGAGCCCTGGTGGTACCTGTGGCAGGTGTGCAGTGGTGCTTCCTTAGGCCACACACCCTGCCTTGCTCATCTGTGGTCAGGGGCTTCAGGATAATGGGAATTAATATCTCCCAGGGGGTTTTCCTGGCACCTCACTGTTGTACCTGTGTAAATCCGTGGTGTTTCCATCCTGAGGAGGCACAGCCTCACCCTGCACTGCGTTTGTTGTGGAGAACTCAGCTGATGAATGTGCTGATCTGTGGGCACAAAGCACTTTGGGCACAAATCAGGCCACTGCTTGCAGTAAATGCACCAACAGCTTGGCTGCAGTTTGCCCCTTTTCTAGGGAGCAATTCCCTGTGTGAGCTCAGGTGTTAATGGGGACAGGGCTCGTGCCTGTGTGCAGCTGGGCACTGCTGAGTCACCCCTTGCACAGCTTGTGGGTTTGGGGTTATTTATATGGTATAGATTTGCACTGCTGTGCTCTAGATTGTGTGTCAAAGCTGTTAATTGTAGTTTTTGCTGACTTTAGGGGTTTCTTGGCTTTCTCTCGGGTTCGTAGCTTATGTGTGGCAGTGTTTTGATGATGCAGGGGAACACAGACACTTGAAAATACATTTACAGGTTAAAAAAAAACCCTTGAAAGCCCCTCTGGATCTCTCCTAGCTGGTGTGCTCAGCCTTTAAACACTGCACTTGTGTCCTGTGGTGATACCCTGTGGTGATGCTGGAACTGTTACTTTCTTAGCCTGCTGGATTTCACTGCTCTAAAATCTCAATTTCATCACAAGTCCTCTTTACTGTTAAGGTAAATTTCCCAGAAAAACCTCAACCTTAAATTTGAAGATTAACCTCCATGTTTTTTTCCAGCTTTACCAACAGGGCCGTCTGTGCCAGCTGGGTAGTGAATTTTGTGAACTAGAAGTTTTTGCAAAGGTGCTACGAGCTTTAGATAAAAGGTGAGTGTCTTAACAAATCAGTAATTCCCATTTCAGCCCTTAACCTCTTGATCCTGGAAGAGAGGGGGGGAAGAAAGGTGCAAACAAGACAAACAAATGATGCAAAGCCCCCCCAGTTTCTCTCCACCAAGTGGTGGATGCCCAGCCAGGCCCTGAGCAGTGGCACTCACAGCTCCCACTTCCTGCTGGCTTAGCAAATGCTGAGGGAAGGGTTCTGCTGCCAGGATTGCCCCAGTTTGAAGAGCTTTCCTGTCATTAAATATTGCAGTTTGTGGTGTCACACTCAGAACTGTTTCAGATCAGATTCCTGGTGACCAGAGTGAGCTCTGAGTCTTCAGACACTGCAAGTGTGTGGTGTTACTGGAGCCATCATTGCTCCTCTGGCTGATTGCTGGGGGAGGGTGGATTTGAGGCTTCCTGCCTCCTGAGTTTTGGCTGAAAACCTTGTTTCCCAGTTTGAATGTTGCCTGGGCAGCCTGTGTTTCCCTCCCACTGGAGGGTGTCCTTGTGAAGAACTTTGTGCCCCCTCACTTGGTGTCAGACCATCCAACACCTGTGATCCCTTATCCCAGAGTCTCCCAGCGATGCTTCTCTTCATCTGCTTTGGCTTTGAGGGAGCCTTGGGGTTTATACCTCATGTGAATTCATGGCACCCCAGAGCCAGCTGACTGCAGTGCTCTGAAAACTTCCTGTGGAACTGAGCTGTGCTTTCCTTTGTTCCAGACATCTGCTCCATCACTGTTTCCAGGCTTTGATGGACCATGGGGTCAAAGTGGCTTCTGTCCTGGCCTATTCCTTCAGCAGACGGTGCTCCTACATTGCAGAGTCAGATGCTGCTGTCAAAGAGAAAGCAATCCAGATTGGCTTTGTTTTAGGTAACTGCTGCTTTGTCTGTGCAAGCCTCAGTTAATCTAACTCCTAATTATTTCCATGTTAATGTCTGTGATGTCTTTTTAAAGAACTTGTGTGTTTTGGAGTGTGATGTTTAGAAAGCTGCCTGGTGTCTTAGGAGAAATGCACTGGATTTTAATATCTAAGAATGTATAGGCTTTTGTGTTTAAAATGGTTTAGACTTAAAATTTCTTAGCAGATGTGATGCTTAAAGTAAGGAATTTAAATGTTTTTATTACTGGTAATTTGTTCTTGACAGAGAACTGTAGGAAAAGTATGTCATATCAAAAAGTCATGCTCAACTGAAGGAGAATAATTGAAGGAGAATCCTTCTGCTCTCAGATTTCATCCTTTTCAGTTCAGGACTGGAGGATTTGACTTTGACAGGATTTCTGTCTGTGGATGCAGGTCTATGAAATAAGGAGTCGTGTCCCAAGACTCGAGCAAACCCTTTGTCTCTCAGAAAGGGTTCACATTTCTGTGCTGGGTTTCTCTGCAGGGGGGTTCCTGTCGGATGCAGGCTGGTACAGTGATGCTGAGAAGGTGTTCCTGTCCTGCCTTCAGCTGTGCACCCTGCACGATGAGATCCTGCACTGGTTCCGTGCCGTGGAGTGCTGTGTGAGGTGAGCTCCCCTCGCTGCCCTGGGGGCTGGAGCAGCTCCTGCCTCCTGGAGCCACAGCTGCAAAGCTGCTCTGCTGCACCACAACAGTGTCCTGGCCAGGATGGACATCAGGAGGTGCTTGTTTTGCACTAATCCCTGGGTTTCACTGTGTAAGCTGGCAGCACAGTACAGTGGATAAAACCCCTGCTGTTTTGCTGTCCTTCCTGATGTCTCTGGGAAGCATGGCTGCACAGAGAGTGGCCAGCACTCTGTTTGCTCAGGGCTTGCTGCACGTGAAGGAATGTTCAGTGTGGGACTTGGCTGAAGTTCTGTTTGCTACATCCAAACACAGATGTTACAGACTGAGAAATAAACCTTACCTTTGCTGGTTCAGATCCAGTGAGTTCTCTTGCTTCATGCTGAGCTGCTTAGGGATTAGGTGAAGATCTGGATGTCCAAATCTCCAGCTCTTGTGGGCTCCTGGAGCCACAGCTGCAAACACCTGGGAAAAACTTTTTTTGCTGTTAGGAGGCACTTGAGTTTTGAACCTGCCTTGTTTCTCAGGGGCCTGTGGAGATAGATACTGCACTGATAGAGGCCTCAGGTCACATTTCAGCTGCTGGTGGCTCTCCCACCTCTGTCCAGGTGAGGTGAACTGCAGCCAGGTGGGGTTTGTTGGGAGCACCAGGACTGACAGGGGTCACATGAGTTACCTGGGGGCTGCTGAGCAGAGCTAGAACAGGACTGAACTTCTCTGAGCTGCTGTAAAACAGAACAAAGCATGTGCTGTGTTGAGTATAGAGCAAAACTTGTTTTGGGAAGCTGCTCCAAAAAAAAGCCCTGCATCTTGTTTATGGCTGGGCAAACACGAAGGGGAAAGAGGCTTTGCCAGGAGCTGCTGATGTGCTGTGCCAGCCCCAGGGCCATGGCAACGCTGCTCTGCCTGGTTCTGCTGGCTGCCATTCCAGGGGTAAACTGGTGCCAGGAGACTGGGCACACAGATCCACCTTCCAGAGCTGAGGAGTGGTGGATACAGAGCCACAGTTAGTGCTTGGTGCTTTGCCTTCTAATTAGTCTAAAAAAAGTTCCCTGGTTGTGTCAGGCCATTTGGCAAAGCTGGGGAAGTTGCTTTAAATAAACTGTTGCCTTCTCTGAATAGGGAAGAAAAAAAAGAAAAGAAGGTAAAGAAAGGGAAAAATGGAACTCTCTGTGGGACAGCAGTTGTGGAAAGGACATTTTCATTTTGGGCTGGGAAAAAGCAGCCTGTGTTAGAATTGACTGTGTTTGGTAGAGACAGCCATTGTTCCCTAAGGAACATCATCCCTCTGGGCAGCAGTGGGAAGGGGAAGATGTTCTGGCACCTCCCAAACACACTGCATCCTTCACTTGGAATTGTGTCACATTGAAAGGATTTAAAGCACTTGGAGGAGGCCTCAGTGTGTGAGATCCAAACACCTTTTTGTGGGATTACACTCAGCCTCCTGACTTCAGAGGTGAACTTTGTGTGGTTCCACCTGATCCCTGCTCCAGGAAACCTGGTCCTTACCCCTGGCTTTGCCCTGGGGCTGGGGGGCAGCTTTAGGGAAGCAAAACTCAAGTCCAGCTTTTTAAAGCATGACCCTTTAAAAAAGTGGCAGCTCTTGCTCTACATGCTAATAAGTCTGATCTCTGGGAGTTGGATTGATGCACTGCATTATTAATAGAATGGAGTTTAAAAACATGGGAAGTTTTGTGTTATTTAAGCATGGCTTGGTGTTTCCTTCTACCAGCAGTAGTAAATTATATGGAGAAGCTGGGAAGACTGGAGGTTTTGATGAGCTTGTGTACTGCTGCCCTGCGTGTGTGGTGCTCCTCTTGGTTTGCTTTCCCTCCTTATTGTATGTTAAACAATAAGGGACAAGTAAATAACACAAATACATGGTTCCCCCACTTCATTGTTTCATGTTTTGCTGATTCTTGGGCTGTTTTTTTTTCCTGGTGGTTTCAGACTTCCTAAGCTGCTGTGTAACACTGTGTTGGCTCCTAGAGACTGGTTTTATTGGGGGAGGTTAGTCCCCAAAAGCTGTTGTTGCAGACATCAAAGGAGGTTCAGAGCCATTAGCATAAACGTCCTGAGGCCTTTTCTCTTCCTCTTGGCTTTATCTTCTGGAATTCCTTTGGATTAATAAAGGATTTTTTGTTACTCAGAGCTGGATCACATAAACTCTGCTTATCCTAGAGGGTTGATTTAGGTTTAGCTTGGTTTTTTGGGAGATTTCTTTGTTTTAAGACACTATCACTGAAGCATCCAGACACTGGGTAGGATCTCTCCCAGGAGCTTATCTAAATTGCAGTGCTATCCCCACTGGTTTATACCATTACATGGGATTTGGGCTGCCAGGTTTTGATGTTGCAGAGCAGCTGCCAGCTGAATGGTGCAGGCAGAATGCTTTGGCCTCTTTAGGGAAGCTGTTTGCTTAATTTTTCTCCAGTTTCCTTATAATTCCTGTCCCTTGTAGCTGGAATGTTCCCGTGCCCAAGCACACAATGCTCTCGTACATCGTGTTTAGTTCTCAGACCATATTTAAGGAAAAATGTGGGTGTTGCTTTTTGCTGTCTGTTCCTGAGCCTGGGTGCTGTTTCCCCCTGGAAGGCTGGTTGGTGTTTGTGTAGCTGGTTGCAGGGTTTTTGAAGGTCTGTCCTTTGATGTTCTCTTTGTGCAGCAAATGCACATCTGTCATGTGCTTGCCTCCACTGCCTGCTTGGAACAGGTTACAGTAACTTAAATCTCTGCTTGGAGTAAGGGGAGACAGGGAACACCTTCAGAGAGGAAAAAAAAATGAGCAAAACCTTCACTGTTCATTCCTTTCCCCTTAAAAATTTATTGGGAGTTTTATCCTACAGTATCATAACAGGAATAAAATGCTTTTCCCATACATTAACTCTGAGTTTCAGGTTCTGCTTCACTTCTCCTTGTGCAGTTGTCTCCCTGTGTTCTGCTGTCCTGATTCCCAAAGCGTTGCCTGCTGTTTTTCAGTCTCTCTTACTCACTGGTTAATAACACATTTCCAGGGGGGCAGTGAAGGTTAATTCACCCCAATTTCATCAGTGCTCCATGCAGACATTTGCCATGGAGCAGGAACAGCTGCCCTGGCTGGGATCCACCTCTGCCCCCAGGGCTTGGAATATGATAAGGCACCCATTCCAAATGTATCTCATTAAAGTAAATAAGCATCAGCCTACACTAATGAAAAAGATTCTTTGCTTTTATTTTAACTAAGTTGCCAGAAGCTGAAACTGTTACTTCTCTGGAGAAACAGGAGGAGGTTTCACTGGTGCTGCCTTGGGCTGCTTCTTGAGGCTCCTGTTGCTCCTCGAGATGGAAAGGAGAGGACAGGGAGAGGGTGGTGGAGCTGTTGTGGACTGGGTCAATAAAATAGTCTCTTCTGGTGCTGCTGGATCTCATGTCAAATGAATGTGACTAAATCTTTTGTGAGGAGACCCCAAAAGACAAAAATGCCCATTTGGAGCCCAGGGCTACTCAGGGTTTGAGGGACAAGTGCAGAGATGCAGGAAAACGAGCTCTGTCTGTCCTCTCTCAGTGGCTGTTTGAGGTTACCATGCTTTGGGAAGCAGGTGGAAGGGATTTCCTGCTGCACAGGACAGGGCTTTAGGAATGGCATTTCATCAGGATTGGGAAGAACAGATTTTATGGGAAGTAACACACAAAGCCAGCACACCAGGCTGGTTCAAGCACTGGATATGCAAAACTGCATCCATGTGTGAAATCATTTGCCATCTCCAACAGCAACAATTCCTGGTGTGCCAGAGCCAAAGTGCAGCACCAGAAGTGCTGTGGGAACAGAATTGTGTGTTCCTGACCCCGGGCAGGGCAGCTGTGTGGGTGCCACACCAGACTGGAGCACAGGTCCTGTGTGGTTCCCCAGCCTCCCTGAGCTCCCCTCTGTGTCCCCCCAGGTTGCTGCATGTCCGGAACGGGAACTGTAAATACCACCTGGGGGAGGAGACGTTCAAGCTGGCCCAGTCCTACATGGACAAGCTGGCCAAGCACGGCCAGCAGGCCAACAAAGCCGCGCTCTACGGGGAGCTCTGCGCCCTGCTCTTCGCCAAGAGCCACTACGACGAGGTGAGGGGCTGGGGGGTCCCCTCACAGGCCTGCCCTGCGCTCTGCCAGGGCCTCCAGCACCCCTCCCATCCCTCAGCTCCCAGTGCCTGCCTGGCACTGCCAGAGAAACACTGGATTGATCGGTTTGTGTGATGTTCTGAGTCAGCCCACGAGCTCTCGGTGCTGCTCGGACCAGCACTGGGATGTGTGATACCTTGGTATGTGTTGGGCCTCTCTAAGTTAAGTATTACAAAGCTTATTTAAATAGATAGATAGATATTTAAATAAAATAGCAGAGCACAGGTAACAAGGCTTTACTCCTGTTTCCTGAACATTTTCTCTGCATTGTAACTGCTGCATAAACTGTGGTTTTCCTTTGGCTCCCGAGTCCACTGACCGGGGGTTGTCCTGCACAGTGAGCACTACTTGAAGATTGTAATCTTTATAAAAACATCTTCATAAATGTTTATAAAAAACACCCTTTTGTCTGTAAAAGTAGTTGTAACAATACAAGCCTCAGACTAGTGTAAAATACTTATATATTCAGTATTAACCTTAAAAGTGGTTTTTAGGTCACGTTTCATTACACATAAACAATTGGACAGTATGTTTGAAATTTTGGACTGTAAATGACCAGCCTTTCAGAGCCAGGTAATGTTTTCCTTGATGTGGTGAAGTCCCAGCTTCACTGTGCTGGTCACTCTTTCCCCCCAGGCCTACAAGTGGTGCATAGAGGCCATGAAGGAGATCACGGTGGGGCTGCCCGTGAAGGTGGTGGTGGATGTGCTACGACAAGCCTCCAAGGTGAATTCAAAAGCTTCCATCTTGCTTTTGTACCTCATCTGCAACCCAAGAGCGGGTGGGGATAGTTTGGGCCTCCAGAATTCTTGGTAACCAGCTCCATTTCAGGAGCCTTAAGGTTTGTTGTTTGGGTTCAGTGGGTTCAGCTCAGAGCTGGGGAGGGCTGTATTGCTGGGGGTTTTCCTGTCTCACACTGAGCTTCAGCTGCACAAATGACCATCATGACAATGGTAAGCAGAGCTGCTCTCAAACCCTTCAGTCAAGCGTTTCTGGCAGAATAAAAGGAGTTTGTTAATACTGTGATGCTTTTGTTAAATACCTGAGGAGTCCTTCAGTAGCCAGTGGTGATGTACCATAGGAGCAGCAGTGTGTGTGTGAGCTGAGCTGGGTGGCAGCCCCTCAGCAGCTCTGTGTCCCCTGCAGGCCTGTGTGGTGAAGCGGGAGTTCAAGAAGGCTGAGCAGCTCATCAAACACGCCGTGTACCTCGCCAGGTGAGCAGCTCTCCCAGAGAGACCCTTGTGGGACGATGCTTAACTTGCCTTGGTTGGTAATGCAAGTGTGTTTCTCCAGGGAGCACTTTGGAGCCAAGCACCCCAAATACTCTGACACGCTACTAGACTATGGGTTTTACTTGCTCAACGTAGACAATATCTGCCAATCTGTTGCCATCTACCAGGTAGGCAGCAGGACTGTGTCTGGCTTGATGTTCTCAGGCTCTGCAATGTCGTGGTTAATTCATGGAGACAGATAATAGTTGATTTAATTACTGCAATGCTGTTCTTTAAAGAAACCCCAAACAAACTATGGGGTTTTTCTTCATTCTTTCTCTGACTCGTGTGTCTTTTATATATTTAGTGTTTCGGGTATGTAGAGAATTTCAGAGGCAGTAGGTTTTGTCTCTGTTTGCCAGGGTTTTTCTTGTGTTAACTGTTGAATTGGTTCTGGTCTCTCTCACAGACAGCGCTCGATATCCGGCAGTCGGTGTTTGGGGGTAAAAACATCCACGTAGCCACAGCCCACGAAGACCTGGCTTATTCTTCATATGTCCACCAGTACAGCTCTGGGAAATTCGACAATGCACTGTGAGTGCAGCTCCTTGGGGGTCTGGCAGCACATTTACTGCTGCAAGTGGAGCAAAACATCCTTAAATGCTCCAGCTTTGCAGTTAGAATGTAGTGCATGTGGATTGCAGTGATGTTTGTGCTGTTGTGTCAGCTGCTGACTTAGAGATGTACCTTCAGTTTTTTATTTCAACTTGATTTCAGATTCCATGCTGAACGTGCTATTGGCATTATAACTCACATCCTCCCAGAGGACCATCTTCTCTTGGCCTCTTCGAAGAGAGTGAAAGGTAATTCCCTTCACTTGAAATCCTTCCTTGGGATTTGTTTATCCTGTTCTCTTACAGACAATGGAACTTGAGTTGATGCTTTCAATGGAGGTGACTCTGGGTGTTTGTAATCCTTGATGTTCTCTGTCAACACACCCGTAAAACACAAAGAAAACCCTTTTAAATTTATCTGAAAAGCTTTGAGGGGTATGAAAACACAGAATATACAAATCTATGTTGTGAGTTTGATCCCAGTGTGTGACAGACCAGGCTGGTGAGATGTGTGCCCATGGATGGCTCTGTGCTGCCCACAGGGACCCTGTGTGTGCAGCACAGTGCCAGCTGCTCTCTCTGCCCACAGCACTTATCCTGGAGGAGATTGCCATAGACTGTCACAACAAGGAGACAGAGCAGAGGCTGCTCCAGGAGGCCCATGACCTGCACCTCTCCTCTCTCCAGCTGGCCAAAAAAGCCTTTGGGGAGTTCAACGTGCAAACAGCCAAACACTACGGCAACCTGGGCAGGCTCTACCAGTCCATGAGGAAGTTCAAGGTGAGGCTGGTGGTGTGCAGGGCCTGACTTCATCTGCCAGACATCCAAAATCTGTCACAGCAAGGGAGGGTTTGCAGTGTCCACATTTCACAGCCTCAGGTGGTGGTTTTGTGCTTTGTCAGTCACCTCAAAAGCCTTGTGCAGAAACAGTCTGTGGGGATGCTTGATGCCCTCAGGGGGTGACAGCGGGTTTGGTGATACCATTTGCTGATCCACTCCATTAAGAGTTTGGAGAGCTTGCTTTGGGTTTGGCTTTGTTATTTTTTGCCTTTTCTAAAATACTACAGGCTGTTTAGCAACACAGTTATGTCCCTTTAAACTTCTCTTCCTGCTTGTGGGGTGCTGAGGGGTGTCTGAGTGCCTGGTGTGATTCTGACCCTGCAGGAAGCAGAGGAAATGCACATCAAGGCAATTCAGATCAAGGAGCAGCTTCTGGGCCAGGAGGATTATGAAGTTGCCCTCTCCGTGGGCCATCTCGCCTCCCTCTACAACTATGACATGAACCAGTATGAAAATGCTGAAAAGCTTTATTTGAGATCCATAGCAATTGGTGAGTGACACAGAGCACTTCACACGGGAAATTTAAGTGCATGGAAGTTTTAGTAAAGGACTTAATGAGATACAAGGTACTTTATTTCACCTGGGTTTTCAATGTAAATATGGGTTTTTTTCTTTAATGGTCTCCCAGGGACTGAATTCTGAACTTGTGTTGTTTTCAGTGCTCCTTCAGAATTCATTGAAAACAGATCCATTGAACGCATTTTGGAGTTGTGGCCAGACCCTGAGTGCAGAGTGTAGTCAGATTTTGAAAGAAATGGACAATGATTGTGCCCACCAGAATAACTCCTCTCATTAAATATTTGTCCTGCCTCTTGCCCTCTGCAGTGAATTTTAATCCCAAATCAAATGCATTCCTGGGCCATGCTGTAGCCCAGGGCTGAGGCACAGTTATGCTTCATACAGTGTGTTACAGAAAACAATCATGGGTTTAAGGTAGAAAACAACAACAACTTCACTGTTTAAATTGAATTTGGGGCACAAACTGAGTCTCCTGTATAGGGCTGTAGGTTGTGCACAGGCAGAGCTGTGGTGCAGGTGCTGATGTGATTGCAGAGTCCCTGAGGAGCAGTTCCAGCACCCTCAGAGAAGGGGGCAGATGGAATTCAGACCATCACCCAGGAAGGCTGTTGCTAACACTGTGTTTGTGTTCTTGGTGTGCCCTGACAAAAACCTTTGAGCTGTTGCTAAAAACGACCTGAGAAATTGCAGCGTGTGGATGTTCTACCTCTGACTTGGGTTTTCTTTTGGATTCCTTTAGGAAAGAAGCTTTTTGGGGAAGGATACAGTGGACTTGAATATGATTACAGAGGTCTCATTAAACTGTACAATTCCATTGGCAATTACGAGAAGGTCTTTGAGTACCACAACATCTTGGCCAACTGGAACCGGTTGCGGGACCGGCAGTTCTCGGTCACGGATGCCCTGGAGGACGTGAGCACCAGCCCCCAGTCCACGGAGGAGGTGGTCCAGTCCTTCCTGATGTCTCAGAGCGTCGATGGACAGAGCAGCTAAGAACTTGGTCACTTAACCAGTTAAGGTTTTCTCCCCCCTCCGCCCCCCGGGTGCCAGGGGGAAAAGTCATACTGTGAAAATCTAAACCATGTAGTTCTCTGGGGGCTGGAATTTGCATTGAAACACTGGTCCAGTCTACTGAAGAGTGCCCATCTGGATGAATGTGTGTTCAATTCCTCTCAGCATGTGTATGGCATGTTTAGTTCGGCTCACATTTTTAACTTGGTATTCCCAAAAAAAAAAACAAAAAACAAACCCCCTTCTTTCTCTCTTCTTCCAAAAGAAGCTCCTTTGCAGAAAGTCTGCAAGAAAACATTAAATAAAACTGTTTGAGTTCAAAAGAGTTGCATTGTTGTTATGGATGGAAGGTGTCACCAAGAGCTTTCTGCTGATGTAGAGAGAGAGTAAGAGCTGTCCTCTGAGGAGCTGTAGGAGAAAGGTCTTTCTGCTCATGTTTGTAGCAAAGTTGCTGGTAAATAGCCCAGGGAGGAGGCCCTGCCTGGGCTGCTGCCTTACCAAGAGAAGTGGCCAAGAACCACTTGGGAGCAACAGTGAACCATGCTCGGAGTGGAGTCCCCACCGTGTGCTTTGTGCAGCCCTGAACTGGACCAGTGCTCACCTGGGAGTGGGACAGACCCCCAGACCAGCCATCCCAGTGCCCTTGGTGCCACCACCAGTGCTCACCTGAGCAGGACCAGCAGAACCCACAGTGGACCAGCTGCTAGAAACCACTTTGGACCAGTGGCTTTAATTTAATCCTTCTGCCCCTGCTTTCACCTTGACAGTAGGAATCCTTCATTTAGGTGTCTGATCAGTGCAAATGCTATTCCTGTGATAGATCCAGAGCTAGGAAGTGCCCATTCCTTAGCCATGGCATGTCTGTACCTAGTGAGCTTCTCCAGACACTCTGCCAGTGCCACAGGCAGAACCAGCCACGCTCGACTCTGCTGCAGCCACCTCTTCTCTCCTCTCTGGGCTTTCTCCTGCTGATGGAGGCCACTCCTGCTTTATACAGAAGAGTTTTGTATAACAATCCAGCTCCCTTTTCTGTTTCTGAGAACACAACTTACTGTACAGTTCACAGGGGTCAGTGGAAAATGCCAAAAAGCACAACAGGTCTTTTTTTTTGTTTGTTTTTGTGATGGTTCGTTTCTACATTAAACACCAGTACAACCAGAAACCGGTTCCCTCCCGTTCCTTCCCGAAGCAGAGCTCACTGCACAGACCTTGGCCATGCCTCTCTCACTGGCTTAATTCTTCTCCTGGGGGCTCCCTGCTCCTGTGGGGCCGGGTCTGGGAGTTGTTCTGGGTTTGTTTTGCTCCTCAGTGTTGAGGTGATACTTGGACGTGTGTGTGACACAAACTGGACCTGAGTGTGGTGCCTCAGTTCCCCCAGTGGAGTCTGGTGGGGAGGGGGTTTCTCTCCTGCTGTTTTCGGGGGTTTGTTCCTTGTTCAGGCTCTGCATGTTCAGTTTGGGGTCTGGTTTGCAGTTGGTTTCTGAGGTTTGTGGTAGGGGAAGGTGCTGGATGGTCTTCAGGGAAGAAACAGAGATTTTGGACGTGACTTAATGGCTCTTTTAAGAAGTGAAATTTTACAGGCCAATAGTTCATATAAATACTGGTGCCTTCAAGTGTATTTTGGGGGGAAAGGCTGAGTAATTGTCAACTTTAAAATGCAGTTTTGTAGTTAGTGAAGATTAATGGTTGCATCCTCGGGATGTCTTCACCGAGGTGAAAAGAAAGTTCTGCATAAAACCCCCTGTGGTATTAGGACAGAACTGCAGTATGGCCTCAGCAGCTGCTCAGTGAAAATCCAACTGTATGTGTGGACTTGAAATCTAAGTTATTTATAGCAATTTTTGTTTGTGAGGTGTAGGAACTACAGACAAATTCAGCTGTAAAGGCAGAACCTTTTTCTCCCTGATGTCCGGGACCTCATGAGTTATTATGTTCTGGTGAGTTCTTAAATCCTACTAAAACCTATTTAAAGTGAAACAAAGTATGTAATAGTGGTGTCAGGACTCGGGCAGGGAAGTGGCTCAGAGATGTCCTAAGGAAGCTGAGTGGTTCTGTGGCTCTGAGCTGCAGGAGAGTCTCAAGCTTCCAGCTGGGTCCCTGGACTTACAGTGACGTGGTGTGGAGATCTTTATCCATGTCCAGGCTCTGACTAAGGAGCCTCAGAGCTCTCCAGGTTGTGTTTGGGATGAGGAGCATTGTTTGACTGACACCATCTCTCGTTCCAGCCCTGCTCTGTCCCTGTTCCATGGTTTTGCCTTTGGTCAGGGCAGGTTCATCCCACAACCAAACGTGTCCCATCGGTGGCTCTGGTCTCAAATCTGGTGGAGGTCACTCCTTGTCCTTTCCTAAAGCTGCTTCTGTGTGTTGCCTCCTTGGTGCTTTGGCTTGGCAGGAAGGAGTGAAGGTCCTAAAACTCCCTGAGAATTCTCCTTGGTAGAGGATGTGGCCAAGAGATGTGTCTGGGCTGTTGTGTGACCCGTGAGGGCTGTGCTGAGCTCTGCTGTGGCTGCAGAACTCCTGACCCAGGGGCTGAGCTGTCCCCGTGTCCCTCAGCCCCGTGTCTGATCCAGGGAGCTGGAGCCCCATGGGATGGTGCCAGAGGCTGGGAAAGGACTCGTCCCCCTGGGCCAGCGGGGCTGGGGTCGATCTTGCAGTGGGGCTCCAGCACTGCCTGACTGCCCTGGGCACAGCTGAAGGAGCAGAGGTGCAATTCCCTCTATTCTCCATCCTGGGGGGTTTTCCAGGAGCAGGGGGTGTAATTCCCTGTGTTCTCCCTCCTGGAGGGTTTTCCAGTGCCCTGCCAGGTGTCCCCTCCAGCAGTTTTCCATGTGGGTGTGAGTCCTGGGGTGGGGACTTGGCACGATGGAACTCTGGATACAGGGAATTAATTATTGGCATTTATAGGCACCCAGAGCACCCCTGGCAGCTGCACAGGGGCTGTTTGGTGCTGGCAGTGACAGGGGAGACCTGGGAGTGGAAATCCTGTGAAAATGCATCTTTTTTGTGAAGGTGAGTAAATGAGTCACCCCAGAGTTGGTGCAGTGGGGAGGACAGGTGGCACCTTAAGGGAAATTATTTTCACTGTTGATTAAATTGAACCCTCAGTATTTCCCTGCCTTGTTTGGTCAGTGGGGGGTGAGTCCTGTTTTCCATGCAGCTGGGAGGGAGGAGGGTGATGTCAGATTCCCCCCTGGGAATGCTCGGGATGTTGGGGAAGGGGGAGAGCACACCTGGATCTGAAGAGCTGACAGAAGGGGAGGGGTAAATGTCTCTGCAGGTCTCTCTCAGCTACCTGAAGTGAAGGAACCAGTCATTGTTTGACCCCAGGCAGTTGTTTGGTCACTGTTGTAGCAGGATGATTCCAACCAGGGAGTGTCTGTGCCTGCCTCGGTGTGCAGCTCTTTGGCTGCTGCTTTGCCCCCAGCTCTGGAGCCAGACCTTTGGTTTGAGGCTGTTTCCTTTTGCACACCAGTTTTGTTGGACCCTTCTGGAGGGTTTTGTTGAATCCCAACTTGCCAGCACAGTGCTGGTTTCTGTGGCTCTCAGAAGGAAGTTTTCCTGTCCCTGTGCTGCAGGCTGGAATTCGCTCGAGGTGCAAGATGCACGTGGGAGTCAGTTCCCTTTTTCCAGCTCCACGTGGCAGAGGATGAGAAGGTGCCTCAACCAGGGTGGAAACCATTGACAAACATCCCCTTGGGTGCTGTGGATGGGCTGTGACTCGGGCTGGCAGCAGGTGACACAGGGCAGGGATTGCTGTCACCACCCTTCACCCACACCTCCCCTCCTCTGCCATGCAGAGCCTGCTTCTCTCTGAAGGCCGTTGTTTCCCTCTTTTCCCAAGTTTTCTGAGGGAACTCCTGGCCAAAGGCACTGCTGGCTCTGCACTGGGGGGTGTCACCTCATGCACTGGGCCCTGTGAGGGCCTCGGGGTTCCCTCCACCCACAAACAAACTGAGACTCCCCCGGGAATTTCCCCCAGGCAGTGCTGGGAATGCTTTTGTCCCTAAATCTCAGGAAGGTTTTGGGCAGTGGCACAGGAGTCCCTGGGAGGTGGGAAGCTGTGTGTGCTCTGGGGTCCTGTCTGACACTCTCCTTGCAGCCCTCGGTATCTATAGCATGAGTGGCCTTAGTGAGTTTGTTGAAGTGCACATTTTTTTTTCATTTTTTTTTTCTTTTCAGAAGTAAATTTTAAGATGAAGAAGATATATACTATATAAATATATAGAGCTATTTAGAAACTCGGTCTGTGGTGCACAAGTTCAGTGTTGGATCGCTCAATAATCGTCACAGGTACCATATGTGTAACTTTTCTGTTCTGTATATCCCTTTCTGGGAAGCAATGTTGCCATGGTAACTACAACTTTACAATTTCTTTACTACTTAATGATGTGAATGAACTCTACATTTTATTGAATATTACCAGGTTCAGTACTATTTTTATACTTTATTGAACTACAGGGGATTTTAATTTAATAGCATTTAAAAAAAAAAAAAAGATGTTGCTTGAACTGTATAACTCTATAAATGGAAATACTCACACAAACCCACCTCTAAACCAGAATCTCTGCCTGTAGTGCCACGTTCATTTCTATAAAAGTCTCTTGCTCATGACCAGACCTTGCAGACCACCCCCCCTGTGGTGTCAGGGTGGATTTGGTGTCCCCCTCCCCCCGACTGCAGAGCCCTGCGTTGTCTGTGCCCATGGAACCACCCCCTGTTTGTAACCAGCATTGTGATATTCTGTAACTGTATTGCTGAACTGAAATATTGACCTAATAAATAGAGTGTTCCTGCAGCCTGAGCTATCTGCACTGCCTTGGTTCAAACTTGGCTTCCAGCACATTCCGGCCTCGTCTGGTCACTCCACGGGGCAAAGAGGAGGTGTTGATTCCAGGCTTTGGGGGCAAATCCTTGTGGCTGGGGCTGTGGGATGAGAGAAGGTGTTGATTCCAGGCTTTGGGGGCAAATCCTTGTGGCTGGGGCTGTGGGATGAGCCTGTGGGGTACCTGTGAAGTGGGAGCCTGTGTTACCTGCATGTTGTGGTTCCTTCCCAGCTCCTTCCCTGCCTGTTGGTCTTTTGTTCCCCCTCTGAAGGAGCTGTGGAAACAAGAAAGGTTTTTGTGCAGTGAAGGGTCTCGTGTGGCTGCCTGAGCACAGGGGGGGTTGAAAATGGGCTTTTCTGGGGGGGTTGTTTTCAAACCCTCAGGTTTGAGCCGTTTCAGTGACCCACAGTTGTGCAGGGGGCTCAGGCAGAGGCCTCCCCTCGTCCCACAGGGCTGAGGTGACCATTTATTTTCCCCAGAGAAATGGTGACACTTTGGAAGTGCTGAAGATGAGCTGCTGGGCACGAGCCAACGACAGGAGACTAAAAAAAATCTCTCTGCTGGTACAAGGGAAGAATCAGCAGCAGCAACTCTGCAACTGCTCTGCCCAGGTGAAGGGAGAAGGGAGGGAAGAGGCTGTTGTGCTGATTTTTGGGAGTGACACACCCCAGTGCCTCCCAGTGATGACTTTGTCCCCTGGTTGTTCTGAGGGAGGATCAGCTCCTCACACTGACAACAGAACCACAGTCCCCCAAACCTGGGGCTGGCTCGGCTGTGGGTGCTTTGGGGTTTTCCAGGCAGCAGGAGAAATGCTCCATTAAACTTTGTGGATCTGCTCGTGGCTGGCAGAGCTCTGGTGCATCCCTGGCCTGGGGTGACAGTGCTGGTGTCCCTCCTGCAGGGCTCTGGGCAGAGCAAGAGCAAGTTCTGCTCATTCCTGACATCCTTTGTTTCTCCCAGAACAACATTTCTGCTTCCTGTGGCACAAAGTGTGTCACTGCCCTGAACTGGCACCAGTGGCCTGTTTCCATCCCTTCAGGTTGTGGTTTGTGGAGGGAAATGGGATTTTGTCTATTTTTTCCCTGTGGTTTGTTACTCACTGACACTTTATAAAATGCATTAAAATCTTAGTTTCCTGAAGAGCCAAAAGCCAAGGTTGTGCAACACTTCCATGAATTCCCTGATGCTTCATGGAAATGAAAAGAGCCCAGGAAATGCACATCTCAGCTGTCAGGTCTGCTCTGGTAGCACTGCTGCCCACCAGCTTCCAAAATCCAACAGCAGGAAAGGCAATCCCTGTGACAGGCACTGATGCATCCTGTGGTTTATTCCAAGGATTTTCTGATCACCCTTGGAGCAGGAACCTCCGAAGGTGAATCTTCCCTCTTTGCCCATGTCACCTGGGGAGGTTATTTCTGGCAGAGCTCAGTTTTCCTGGAGAGCTTTCCTGTCACTTCGAAGTCACCTCAAGTCCTGCTGGAAAAATTGTAGGATAATCCAAGTCTTGAGCAGCCTTTAATCTTGCTCAGTTCTGCCTTAAACCAGTGTGACACTTTGAGGGCAGACAGGGTTTTTCTGATGCAGCCACAATGCTCCCACATTGGTTTTACCTTCAGCTACAAGAAATACTCTGTTCTCCTGAAGACAGAAGCTGAGCCCCCACCACCCATCCTGTTCTCAGCACGTGGGAGTGAAGGATCTTTGGGGGTTTGACTGGTCAGACTAAAGGATTTCTGTCCCAAGCTGTTGATGTTTCATTCAACCCTGGATTCCACTGTCAGTCACATCTGGCCAACCCCAAAGTCCAGCCAGGGCTGGAATCACAGAATCATTCAGCCTGGAAAAGACCTTTAAGATCATCAAGCCCAACCATAACCCAGCAATGCCCAATCCCCTGAAGAGGGTTTTTGCCACAGCAAAGAAAGGATCAGCTGCTGCTTCCTCCAAACACTGCCCTTCCACGACTGGGGTTTACACAACAGGAATGATGCACTGGAGGGAGGTCTGGTACTTCCACAGCCCCAGTCCAGTCTCAGTGCTGGTGCACAACTCTTGGGAATCTCCAGGATAATGACAAATAAGGTTTCAAAGAACAGAATTTTCGTGTTGCTGGGTTGAAGCTTGTTGCTATGATGCTGCAAGTATTGCAGGGGTTTGTGGTTTTGGGAAACCATGGAGACAGTCTTTATTCCCTGCTTTCTGTGCAGGTGGTGATGCTGTATGAATCAAGTTCTGTCTTTCTGCTGATCTCTGGTGCTGTCTGGGAACCTCAGAAACAACTGGAAGGCAGGACTGGCACTGGTGAGCCCACTCTGTCCCCTGGGGCTTGGCTGGGTGGGTTCCCCTTTGGTTCCACCCCCAAGTGCATGTGCCAGGAATCCCTGGGACAGCAGCTGCTCTGGTGGCCCCCCCAGGCCCTCAGGCAGGAGCAGCCCTGAGCCCCTGTGCTGTTCCTGTCATTCCCAGTGCAGGAATTGCCTGGGTGGGGTTTCCCCCATTCCTCCAGGGAAGCAGCAAGGGGAGGAGGATCATCCTGGAGCTGCAGCCAGCAGGGCACTGTGGGACTCCTACTCAGCCTCTGTCTGGCAGCTCTGGGGGTTTGACTTCCAGTTTGTCAGTTTGGGTTTGAAGTGCTCCCTCAGAGCTGTCACAGCCCAGACTGGACTTTTTAGGGGCAGAGGGAGAGACTGGGGGGAAAGGAGGTGAAAAGCAAGATGGCTCTGGGTGCGTGAGAACTCCCACAGGATGTTTGATTGTACTTTAGCAGCTTGAAAACAGGTTTCTGTGGGACAAACCCTCCTTCTCTGGGCAGGCTGTGGCACCTGTTTGTGGCAGAGCTGATCCTGTCAGCAATGGCTGTTCCCATCCCTGTTTCATTCCCCCTTTGAGGTTCCCAGGCCTGGCTGCCAAACTCACCTGCTACAGGTCTGGCTGCATTTTTGCAGTGGAACACACGTGTGGCCTGGCTGGGGTGGGCCCAAAGGCAAACCACAGCTATGCTTTGACATCCACACTGCTCTGGGGAGACACCCTGATCAGCACTGACTGTGCTCAGTCCCCACTCCCTCCTGAGCTGGAGCAGCTGCTCCTGCTGTTCCCCCGTGTGTGAGGCAGCAGCAAGGCCTGCCCAGCTCCTCCAGCCCCAGCACTGATCACACCCTCCCCTGCTCATCCCTTGGAAGGTTCGAGGGGAGCAGGGAAAGGCTGGTCCTGCTCGGTGACCCTCACCTGTCCCTCCTTCGCAGGTGTGGTGCAGGTGACTCTCTCTCTGTTCCTGCAGGTCTCTGAGGAGGCACAACTCATTCACAGCTGCTTCTGTTCCTTTCCTTTGATTCCTGGAACCGAGCTGGGGTTTTCTGAAGGACAGCAAAATTGCTTAAAAGAAAAGAACAACGAACAAACCCCCACTTTTAGAGAGATGTCTGTGAGCAAAGCACCACAGGTTGACTCACTCCTGGGCAGTAACTCTTGCTTAACCGTGGTCCTGCTGAGAGGTGGGTGATGAAATCCTTACCCCGGGAGGTGGTAACCCAGCACCTAAACCTGTGTTTTCAAGCCAAAGCCCTTCCCGGCACCCTGAGGGGGCTGGAATTTTCCAGGCACTTCCCAGGCACTTGGGGTGGCTGCGTTTGAGCCGAGGCTCGGGCGGGGGTGGCTGTGGGCGGGTGTCGCTGCCACTGGATGTCACTGTCGCCGTGTGGCACTGGGAGCACTGGGAGCACGGCGGGGGCGGTGACGGGTCCCTGAGCTCCGGAGGAGTGGTGGGAACACGGCACAGCTGGATGGGGAGCGGATTGCTGTGCATCCCTTGGGTAACCCAGGGGAAAATGACGTTCCTTTTGCCAGTTGTTTGGCTTTTTTTGTTGGTTTTTAAACAAACCCTTGCAGCATCTCCGGGAGCCCAGAGCCTTATTTCTTCCCCAGACCAAGGAGCTGATTTCTGCAGCCTTCAGGAGCCAGCAGAGGGACAGGATGCCCCGTTCCAGCTCCGAGCTGACAAGTGGGTCTGGGGTTTGCACCAAGTCTGAAAACAAGGAGTTGGGACCAGTGTTTAAATTCAGATGTGTGGAGCTCTTTAATTATTATTTTTATTAATTAAATTATATGAATACTGATTTTAATTTTTAAAAAACCCTAAAAGCCCACGAATGGAGCGAAGGGATCCCTAATTTGAGATGACTGGGGGGCAAGACTAGGGATGGCTGCCCTGTAGCCTCTCTCCTTAACAAAACCCCCAAAATCACCACATTACCGTGCTGACAACCTCAACCACGTACCAATTAAACATCGATTCTGTGTTTTTATGCTCCCTCACGCCAATAACGAGGCGTTTCCCCAGGATCTGTTTCTGTAGTGCCGGTGCCTGTTGTTCCTGCTCCAGCAGGAGCCGCCTGCTCTTCCCTTCCCACAAAGGGCAAAGATGCTTCTTTTTCTCCCCCTTGTCTTGCATAACAAAAGGCGTTTGTCACCCGTTACATAACGGCGGGATTTGTCACTTCTCCTGTGGCCTTTCTGGAGGCAGCTCGTCCCCAGCACATCCCGGTGCATCTCTGAGTAATTCCTCTCACCCACCGCTTGGCCTTTGCCTTTTTTACCATCCTCGGAAAAGGAAGATGTAGAGTTGTGTGGTTTTTAGGGAGAGCAAAAGGAGGGGAAGGTTTTAGGGGGTTGTTGGCTTGTAGTCCTTGTCTTGAGGAGGCAGTGGGGAGGAGCCCTTTTGGTAGACCTGCTGCTAATTATTTTTTAATATACTCCTTGAAGTGTGTGTTTCTTGGGGACCTTTGAACTTCCTGGTGTGCCCAGCCTTTGCTCAGGAGATAGGTTTATGGTTGGCTCTGAGTTGTGCTTCAATGTGTTTTAACCCTTTGGAGCTGAATTCCCAGGGAACTGCTGCAGTTCCCTTCTGTGGAAGATGCTCAGGCACAGGAATCCAGGAATCGTTGTTGTCAACCACAGGCTTTACCTGAGCCAGTCCCTCTTCTCCTCTTCCCCCAGGCCTATAAAGGTAAAACCCTGCTCTTCCCTGGGCATGGAAAGGGTGATCCACGAGCTCAGCTGGCTGCACAGGAGCCCCTTCACTTGCACAGGGTGTTGCTGGTGGGCAGCACACTGAAATCAGCCTCGTGCAGGGCAGGACCAGCTACCACGTGGCTCTGCTGGAATTATCTGCGTGACCTGCAGTCTCTGGCAGTTGGATCAGGCTGTACAAGTCTGCTGTTGATATCCAAGCTCATTTCCAGTGCCTGGAAATGCAGGGCCAAAGTCTGTGTCCAAATGCCCTCTGGGGCAGCAGGGGCAGGAGCCTGGGAGTGCCACTGGTGTGGTGGCACCAGTGCTGGGTAAGAGGGGACAGAGGTCTGGGCAGAGGTGACCCTTAACCTCTTCCAGGGCTCAGTGTCTTGTCCTGCTGAAAGCTACAGAATGAAGTGTCTTGTCCTGCTTTTTGGCTGCCTCTGTCAAACTCCTGGGGTTTATTGTTCTCTCTCTCTTTGTCACCTGAGATACCACTGACATTTTCTGCTGCTCAGTTCCATTCAGTACCTCACGATTTTCAGGGTGTCCTGATGGAGGCTGTCTGTGCAGATGATCAGGGTCTGGCATGGTGGAGCTGTGTCAATGTTTGTGTAGGTAACTCCTCCACTCCTCTTTTGGAAAGCAACACTTGCATAACTGACTTCAACACGAGCTTGTGTTGCCTTTTAGAAGATGCTGAGGTATGTAGGAACAGAAGTCCTTCCCTCCCTGCCATCTTGCTCCCTCAGAGCTTTGTTTGCAGCTGTGGGGGCTCTGGGTCTGCACCTGCAGTGAGTGCAGCACCAGTCCCTGTGCATCAGTCAGGACTGTTGTGGCCCCTGAAGGTGCAAAGTGCAGCTCTGAGTCACAGCCCTGGCTGGGCTGTGTTGGCTGTCAGGGAGTGTGGGTGCAGCTCCTGGGGTGGGCAATCACAGTTTCTCTCTACAGCTTCTGCACCAGCAAGTCCAAGGTGGGTCTTTCTCAGCTCTGCCCCTGCCCCTGCTGAGCCAGTGCTTTGGGAAGCACTGCCCCGAGCTGGGGATGGTCTCCAGAACAGAGACAGTCCCATTTGGTGGGGAACAGGGACCTTGGGCTGCACTCTGGGTGTTTTCAGGGAGCTGCTTGCAGTTGAGACCACAATTCCCACAGTGCAGTGGGAATTCAAGGTTACTCCTTCACGGATGATGGTGAAAGCCAAGAGCAGTGAGATCTCTCTCCTGGGTGACATCTCTTTTAAAGCTCTCCAGTTTGGAATGAATAAACTGCCCTTGCCAGCAGGAAGTCTGGAAAGGCTTGGAGTTAGAGGCATTTGTTTTGGAAAATCACTTCCAGGCAAAATGCTTTCCCAAAGGGAAGCGCGCCGGGCTCGTGGTAGCCAGACAAGTGCCATTGTTGTGTCCCTGGACAATGAGTGTCATTGCTGCAGCTGGGGCTCTGCTGGGCTCCTGTGCCAGTCACTTCTGGCACCCAGAGCCGTGCCCAGGGCTGCACAAAGGCCCCTCTCTCTGGGGGCTCTCGGCTGAGGTGCAGCCGGCGGGGCCGAGCCCCGGCCCAGCCCAGAGCCCCGGGCAGGTGGTCACCTTGGGAAGGACCTGCTGGGGGGTCTGGAGACAGGGACAGGACCTTGTTTCCAGGCTGTCTCAGGGAAGTTGGCCTTTACCCATGATTGAGTCCCACAGTGACAAACATCCATTGAGACAGGCCCTCCCCTCAAGATGTCTGCGGCCTTTTCCCTCCTGTGTCTGATTTCTTCCTCCCCCACATCTTGGGTTCTCCTGCCAGCTCAGGGTGCAGGAGCCTCTCCCAGGCTGCTGCTGGGCAGATGCAAAGGCAATTCTGAGCTCACACTGTGCAGTTGGGTTTGCTTGGACCACCTGTGGTGCACTACAGCTTGTTTTAATCCATACTGGGATTTTCCAGTATGGAATTACTTTCCACTGGAAGGCACATGCAGAGGGAAGCAGTGGGATAGCACAGCTGACTGGAGATGTGCTGCCTCAGCCTGGCTCTTGGGAGGACTCTTCCAGGTGGTTTGGCTGAAGGGGATGTTGCAAATGCAGCTGGTTTCCCAATGCCAACTGCCCTTCTGCTGTGCCTGCAATGGTGACATCTGTCCCCTCTGTGGCAGCTCCTCTCCTTTTCACCTCCAAAGATTTTATCCAAGAAGTTGCCAGCTTATGTCCTCACCTCTCAAGTCAGGGTATGGAAGGGCAGCAGGTTCCTGGCTAATGGGAGCACAAGAGAAATGAGGCTTCTTCAGCACAAGCTTTCACCTGCATTAGCAGCCAGATTAGAGGCCATTTAGGAGCTCTGGGGACATAAGCTGGTTGTTAGCACAGGCATAACCCATATTTGCATGGCCATATCTGTGTCCTTGTGAGATTACAGCTTCCACACAGCATGTGACTGCAGCATGGAATGGCTCTCTTGGCTTATCATATGTACACTTTGCCTTTCAGAGGACTGAGAAGGCCTTGAGTTCCCCTTGAAAACCCAAGGCTTTGTTCTACCTTTCAGTGTCTGCGGCGCTCGGAGCTCAGCCAAAGCCAGGAATGTACAAGTGGGAGGCACAGATGGACTCCTCTGGCCAGGCTTCATCTGAGGCTCTCACTGCATTTAGAAGTTGTCCATCAGCCTGGTTCCCTCCTGCGAGATCAGACACGAGATGTGTCTTTGAGCCCTCACAAGGCTGTGGCTGTCCCACTTCCCTCCCCTCTGGAACATGACACTGCTTCCTGCTTTGAAGCCTCTCCTGTTGGAAGGTGGCACAACACAGACCACAGCTATGGAAATCCGTGGGATTATATTCCCTATTTATGGCAGGAATCCTTTGAAAGGGTGTTCTAATTGGATGGGGAAGGGTACAAACAGATTATGCATCTCCTATTTCTCCCTGTAAGGAGAGGAGCCCAAGTGCCAGTCAAACACACTGTACTGTAACAGTGCACCTTAGGGAAAACTCTTCCCTTTCCCCTGACAGCTCTCCTGTGAATATTAATTTCTGTATTTGAGTGTCTTCATCTTCCAGGAGCTGTGCAAGTGCAAACATTACCCAACTCCTGTAGAGCAGCAGCTCTTGTGGTGCAGAGCAGGCAGGGAGCCAGAGAGGAAGCAGTTGGAAGATGCTCTGTGAGTGCTGCTGTTGGTAATTTGCTGCTTTGGGCAGATTTAGCGTGATTACCACGTGTGATGTGATGGGTCTGGGTGCATCTGGTATATGCAGGCAGCTGATGTGGTATTTATTTACTGATAGATCACAGGAAGGAGAGCTGATAAAGGCAGATAAATGTACAGGTATTTTACATTACACTTAAACCAACTGCCTGTACATGTGGTTTAGTTAAACATAAACTCCAAACATCGTTGCCGGATGTATTGCAATGTAATGCCAAAGAGGAATTGCAACGAGGAATGTTTTCCAGGAACCTGTTCTTACCAGGAGGGTGGTGAATGCTCCCTTTGATGGAGTGATCAGTGATACTCAGCAGCTGCTTGGACTGTAGGGGTGGAGGCTTTGCTAATTCCACCTGGAAATTCCTTTCCTGCTGCTTGAGGGTGATGAAAACTTTCCCAGCCAACCAAAGACCCATCTTCTCCCTGCAAATAAATACAGCTCACATTAATAACTTGTATGAGGGGAGGAGATGTGAAGGAGAACTTGGGCCAGTTGTGTCTGCGTGGCATTACTGGAGGCACCTGACCATGCCACAGGAGCTGTGTGCTGGTGAGTGCTGGATCTGCTCATTTACCACTTGTTGGAATGAATGTGGTATAAACACAGACACGAATGGTCTCCAGTGGTGTGTACAAGCCATCAATGCACCTGCATCTCTTTTCTCCACTTCTTGTGAGATCCCAGCAGGTATTCCCATACTGGAAGGCACAGGCAGCCCAATCCTCCACAGTACCCAAAGGTGCCAGTGCCTCACCTCAGGTGCTGGACACCCCCTCCTCAAGGGATGTATCTTCAGGTGCTCCTACATTATTTTATGCTTCAACAGATTTTAGATGTTTGTCCTTGGCTTCTCAGCCAGCTGTTCACGAGCTTATTGATGGTGTTTGCTCATGCCATAGAACTTTTTTAAGCTACTTGAAGTCCTCAGGAACTGAAAGAGCATTATCAGCTTCCTCCACACTTTGCAACTTGCACTCTGTGAGAAATAAGATAGTTAAAGGCTTTTCTTCTCATTGTGCTTGATAAGTTTTTCTGCAAATTGAAATAGGCATTATTAATGAGATGTTAGTAAGCCCATCCCTTTGGTGCCACTTGTATAACAAGTTGGGTATCTCTTCACAGTGAAAATTATCTGACTTGTATTAACTTTTTGGATCCCCTAATGTGAGCTCCCTGGGTGATATCAGCCTTGCTTACTTCCCCTCCCTAACAGAGTTACCCCCCATGTCAGCAAGGAGTCAGAGGCCTGGGAAAGGATGAGGCTGGTTCCCACCTGCCCAGCCAGCCCTGCCTGGGGAACAGGACAGGGGATGGAACAGGATCAGGGACATGTGCACAGAGGCACCAGCTGGGTAAGTCAAGCTGGAGCCCACATAGGGAGCAACAAAAAGAATTGGGAGAGAGATGATGCAAAAATAATAAAAGCTGTAGAAGAACAAATGGGATTTTCCTCTCTCTGCAATGTAGAGAAATCAAATGTCAGACCACCAGAAGGGGTTGTCCTGTCCTGGTTTTTGTTCCCTCTTTAGGCTCTTCTCTGAAGGATTCCCTGGGGAAACACCTTTTCCAAGTTGTATCTGTGCATGTGAAGAGGATGGAAGGTAACAACTGGTTAGAGCAACTTGGGCTCAGAGCCAGGGGACCCACCTGCCTCAGGGCTCTCCCCTCTCGGAGTCAGGGCACCCTCGGTTTCAAAGCCTCCCTTGATGGCAGAACCTCTCAATCTGCATCTCTCTCCCTGTTCCTGGGGCAGATTTTGACACCTGCCCCAGTGATCTTGTTCCTGGCACAGGAGTGCCAGACTGGGGTGATTGCCATGGCAGTGGGTGCCACCAGGGTGGGATGAGGTTGGGATGGGCACATGGTGAGCCCTGGGGTTGCACAAGGTAGTGAAGCTCAGGCTCCTGGCACTGGCCAGGTCCTGTCCCTCCACTGTCACAGGTGCCCTGGGCCTGACCCTGTGTGCACAAACACTTGGAGAGCTTTGAAACTTCCACTGAACACTTCAGTCCATGGATTTTTCTAGAGGAAGTTCAGGTTTTGGTTTTCTTTTTCGTTTGGTTTTGGTTTTATTAAAAGGAAAAAGGAAGGAAATTCCCCTCCAGCCTGCAGAAGGTCACTGCCAGGAGAAGTGGCTTTGTTTCTCTTTCTTAAAGCCTTCAACACTCTGTTATGCCTAAAATAATAAGACCAAAAGAGGCCAGTCTTCTTTAGGTGATGATTTCAGTCTCTTGCATGGTGGTGCAGGGGGGAGGCTGGAGTGAGACACGGGCTCTGCTGAGATTGGCAGAGGGGAAAAAAACCCAGTGTGTGCCATTTAATTCCTGTGATGTTCTGATTCCCTCCCACCAGCCTGGAAATGCTGAATGTGATCCTTTGTCTGGCATATGGGGATTTGGAGAACTGTTGCTAATTACAGCACTTGTGCCATCTCCCTTAAATGGCATCAATAATATATTAAGTGCTTTTATGCTCTCCCCCAACACACTGGAATGCAAAGAAGTGCATTTTATGCTGTTTATAGTTTATGGCTGGAGTAACTTATATAACATTAATCTGCAGGGAAAAAAAAAAGCAACGGGTTTTGATGATTTATTGTTTGTGCCATTCCCAGCTGGGGCTCTGGATGCTCAGATCCCCTGGTGCTGGGTGTTCTCCAGAGGCAGGGCCTGCAGTTCCAGCTTGGAAGCTGGGGAAGAGGCTGTGGGTGGCTGAAGGACTCAGGGTGCCAGGGAAGGGGTGTGGGACAGCACTGGACAAAGCCCTGTGGAGCCAAGGTAAGGCTGATGGCAAAGGGAGAAAGTCACAGCACCTGGGAGAGGATCACGGGAAGTCCTGGTGTAACTTATTTAGGGAGTATTCCAGTTCTTTCAATTAAACTTTAATTGGAAATTAGGAGTGGGTTACTAAGCATCATGCCTAGAAGTGGGAGTATTCTGTGGTCTAGATTAGTGTTTATCCAGAAAAAGAAAGGATCTTTTTTTTACCCCTTTTTGTGTTTGTTTTTTTTTTTTAGAAAAAAATTCTCCCAGTTGTCTCTTTCCACCCAGATTCCCCTATCTCCTGCCTCAGAATCTCCCATTTCTATTTCTGTTATTGTACCTAATGTTTAAAGAAAATGTGAGAAGAGTGTGCTGTGGAGTGTTGCTGTGTCTGGTGTGAGGGATAATTATGGAGCAGCTGAGCAGTGCTCAGGGGCTCCAACAACGTGGGAAGACACATGTTGGGAGAGGGACATAAACCACAAAGGGAATTAGTGAGAATGATGAAAAGATTGGCATGTTCTGACCTATAATTTGACTTGGTTTGACATAGCTCTCTGTAAAATCACAAGTTTTGTTAGAATATGCTGGTAATTAGCAATATTTCAGCTAATTGAAATTAAAGCATTGTGCAGGCTCTGCAGAGCAGGGGGGAAAAAAAGTATCCTTGTCTGGTTTTGTTTGCTTGTAGCTTGAAAACAGGGAGGTGAGAAACTCATGTCAAACCTTGAAGTATAATTCTGCAATTTAAAAACTGAGGAGAAAGGTGTGATCTGAAGACCCTCAGTTTTCTTGCTGTGACAGAAAATTAACAGCTATGTTGATTCACATTCTGGTTTAATATTCCTGCAGAGAAGGAAGCAAAAAGAACTCCCTAGGCTGGGTACAGTGGGATGGAGGAGCTGTTCCTTACACACTGACAGGGTACAGGCTGGGAGGGGAGGGGTTTGGGTTGGCATTAGCCTGGCAAACATCTGCACAATGCTCTGGATGCTCTAAAGTGATATATTTCTAATGCTAAAAACAAGAGATGCTCTCTGGGAGATGGGAAATACTGTTTAGAGGCATCTCCAGAAAATTTCAAGGTCGTCCATGCAGCAGCTTGCAGGGATGCACAGCTGGCACCTCATCACCAAAGCCAGCAGAATCTCAACTCCAAGGCTGTTAGCAAACTGCGTGGGTAAAAATAGAAGGGTAAATTGAAACTACCTGAGAGTGGAAGGGAAACAGCTGGGAAGTGATAAGAGACAGCAAAATGAGTGGAGAAACTTTTGCCCATCATTGTGGTGTCCAAGTGTTTTATAAGAACTTCAAATTGCTCCTTCCTTGAATGTACCAATTTTCTTTTTCAAACTGTGACAATTTGGCAGCCTCCATCTACTCTGAACTTGTCTTCTGTTGCAAACAATCTGCTCAAGAGTCTACTCCATATTCCAGGCCTAATTTTTATTACAGTAGCTGAAGAGCTGCTAGGCCAAGAGTTCTTCTAGGAGTGGCTGGACTTCTACCCAAAGGCTTTTATGGATCATTTAACAGTATGTTTTACAAAATAAATACACATGCAAATACTTAATATAGAAGGCAAAATTTTCATTAACCCCTAATGCTTTACCTTGCTGCATGTGCACAATGAATCTATAAAAGGGACAAGGCACAGTGCTCTTGGAGCTACTGCTCCAGCAGTGATATATGTTTTGTTTTGGGAACCCTTCAACAGCCCCTGCATGTTCAGCTGAAATGACAGGGACACAACCTGCTCATCTGTGTCCTGTTGTGAGGTGGGATGTGGTGGCTGGAGCAGATGGCAAGTTGTTGGGCTATTTTTGTTGCCTTCTTGGCTTGATCAAGCAATTCTTCCCTAACTCTGATTACAGGCATGATGGTATCTTAGATAATGCCCCTTGATAAAGGCCTTTTAAATCCTTAATTACTGTAATTAGCCATTTGACACCATAAAATAGAGCTCTGTTGTTTTAATGTCTTTCTGTTTTACTGCTGTCTGTGGGGTGTCTGAGTGTGCACAACAAAATCAGGGAGCTGGAACCTTTGGATCAGAGGTGGGGCCAGCATGACCATGTGTGTGTGTGCACACTGTGTGTGCCACTGTGCAGGGCTCTTTCTGTGTGGTGAGAGCACTGAACTGAGCCATGTTGGCAGGGCCAGGATCGCTGGCAGGTTCCTCTGCTCGGGGATGTCCTTTGTTTGGTGTTCGAATCGGGTGAAACCTTAATGAGCAAATAAGAAGCTTTGGCCTTCCCTTCCAAGATCTGAGGCAGAATTAAGGGAAGCACAAGGATGTGCTGAACGACACAGCAGCACTGGCTCTGTGGCTTTTGTTTTACTGCGCTGCCCTGCTGCTTTGAGATGCACTTCCCGCTGCAATCAGCGCTCCTGAGCTTGTCCCACGTTTGAAGCCTTGGTGTTGCTTTCTGTGTGCACAGCAGAGCGCTGCAGTGCTGGGGACCCCGTGTGCAGCAGCTGGGGAGCCCAGAAGAAACATTCCTGCCTTTGAAAGGGAGAGCTGCCCATGGAGCTGTGCTTCCCTGCCCGCTGTGCGCCCGGGCCACGCCAGCTCCGCTCTCCACGACACAGTCTGGGCTTTGCTGGAACACACTCAGCATTAGTCACTCCTTGCAAAGCCACTCCTTTCATTTGATCTTCTGTTATTAATTACTTGCACTTCCTCTTGTCACAACCCTTTTTTTTTGCTGCCCAGGATGGAACTTGCAGAGAAATCCTTGACTTCCATTCCAACAGCACAGTGGTTTCTCTCTCCTAGAGAGCACAGGTTTGCTTTTATCAAACATATTTCTTTTCCCATTGTTTCCTGATGACAGATACTACTCTTAATCTACACAGAGACAACACTTTGAAATGGGAGATCCATGTTCCTGTCAATTGTTGTTACGTTGATAAATCATAGCGTGTCTCACTCGGTGAATGACACACGTCTGGGTTGCAGTCTGCCTCTTTTTTGTCACAGTTTTTCAGTGCTAACAACAGCCTTGCCAAGGCTCATCTGTTCCCCTCCCTCAGTGTGCACCCCAGCAGGATGATTAATTCTGTCACACTTTTCCTGGATGTGGCATAATCAAACAGGTTGATAGAAAGTCGGGAAGGACGTGGTGTTCATAGAAATATCTAATGCATTACACTTACCTCTTGACTGTCATTAGCTGTGGCCCCTCGTTACTGCTGGGTTGGAGGAACATCAGCAAAGTCTGCCAAGGAAAAAAAAAGGGATTTTTTTACTGTTCTTTGTGGGCCTTGAGTGAGATTGTGCCACCCTTCCACGCACAGGGAAGCTCTGCTCAAGAGAACATCGAGAGTGGAGGGTGCCTTATGGTGTTTTCTTCTGTGTCTTTCAAAGGCAACTGCAGGAAAAGTGGGGGATCACTTACCCACAAACCCTAAAATAGCTCTGGGTGCGTGTGACGTGCCTCCCTTCCCTGGGCTGTGTGGATACCACTATTAACAGGAGCTGAAGTTATGGATTGAGTAGTAATGTGAGCAGCAGTTCAAACCCATCACGGGCTCCCTGAGCAGAAACAACCAGGGGGAAGTGGCTCAGCAAAAACTGTAGTTAATTCTGTTATAAAGGGGTGGCAGAACTAAACAGAGGGAGCCCACAGCTCAAGTGAGGCCTGTGGGATGCTCCCACTTCCCTTGCTGTCCTTTCCTGGGCAAACCCCCTTCCCGTATGTGCCACAACCTGATCTGCAGGTCTGCTGTGTGTGGCAGTGTGGGTGTGCTGAGCAGGGCTGTCACTCCTGCCTGTCACCCCCACGCTGTGCTGTCACCACAGCTCAGCCCTTGGGGCAGAGGGACAGGCTGTTCCCTCCTGCCTCCCCGCCCTGCTGGAACTCAGCAGGAAAAACCAGGGGCTGAGCTGCCAGGAAGTAGCAGGGGATGGTGCTGGTAAGGCCTGGCTGTTGGGCACAGGCAGCTGTGCCAGGGTGGGTGGGGATGGGCACCTGCTCCGCTCATGGGACTGCAGGGAACTGGGGATCTCTAGGGCAGGGCTGAAAGGAAAAGTGTCCTGGTGCTGAAAATGAGGGATAAAGATCCCAACCATCTCCCTCTGAGTCCCCTGGCTACACCACCCTGCAGCCCTGCCTTCATTAAAGCACAGCCCCTCAACAGGGGGGATAATTGCTGCGCTTGCAGAAATGCAGTTTGAGTGTTTGGGGCTAAAAAATAAACACGAATTTTGATAAAAATAGGGTGGGGCTTCCTGAGACAGAAGAAGATGTTAAGACTTCATTTTCTTCTCTGCTGCTAGTTATAATGAGCTTATTAAAACTGAATTCTAGAATTATTTCCTTATTATCTCTTTTTTAGTTTTTATTAAAATTCAATGTGGTTTTTTAAAATTTAAATTAATTTTTTAATTTCCCCCTACAGTATTTCACCACAAAGTCCATGTTGGCAATAGTGTGGGAGTGCAGCTTATATGACAACAATAGGAGGGTCCTGGTAAGAATCTGTTCCCTTTTTTTTTTCTCCCTCTAGTTTATATAAATCTGTAACAAACATCACCCTCTGCTACTACTCTTGTTTCCTAGAAAATGTGATAGCAGTTTCAATTTGCAAGTGCAGTTCTGTTGCTCTTTGAGGAAGCCTTTTGTGTTTCCCCTCTCCCTCTGAAAAATCAGAATCAGATTGGCAGACAATGATTTGGGATATTTTTCTCCTCCATGAGTTCATTGTAATTAGAGAGATATGGAACCATTTAGCTCTGAACACTGCAGGCCTGCAGTACTGAATGTTCCTGTTGCACCTTGATATCTCTGCCACCCTTTGCTCTTCCCAAATATTTGGGATGTGCTCTGCTGCCCTTCTGTCAGGGCTGTCTGTGAAACAGGAAGGGGTAAAAGTTGTCCCATGTTTGTCCAGTTCCAAGCCCAGTCCTTATAAAATTAACGATGTCCTGGGGTGGGGAGGCAGATATTGGGGAAGGGAGGCACAGATTTAGAGCAGGGCCTCAAAGTTGGGTTTTTGGCTTCTGTTTTTCATAGATTGGAATCAGGAGATCCTTGACCCTACACTGCTCTTCTCAGAACTGTCTCTGAGTCACTGCAGCAGTTCCACAGTCACTTGGCTCACCTTGTTTGAGCTCAGGCCTCTTCACTGTGAGCCCAAACAGCTTCTCCTTGGCAGGTGCCCTCTCCAGCCTCAGCTGGGCTGTTCCCTGTTCCTGGTGGCCCTGTGGACTGCAGCCTCCTCCCGGTGACAGCTGCTGTGCCAAGGAGGCTCCTGCAGCTGCTGGGCTGCAGTAAATATCTGCTGTGCCACAGGTACCTGACACTGATGCAAAGACAGAGATTAAAGATATTTGCTAAGTGCTCAGGAATTAATTTGTGATTAGCGAATAATTAACTAAATCCCAGCAATCCAAAGGACAGGTGGCCAGGGCGATTTGCATGTACAGCACTTCTCTATCGCAAGAGCAGCTCAATTCATCTCATACAAGTCTAAACTCTATCTTAATTTGATTTACCTTTGACATGGCATTTAAATAGTAGCAACATCTACAACCTTGTGCTCCCCAATAAGGCTTCATTAAAAAGTTAGTGCCAGATCCAAGCCATGGTTAACACACGCAGCCTTATCTCAGGGTTCCTGCTTCAGCGCCTTTGAGAACATGCTTAATTTAATCTGAACAAAGGCACTGCCACCAGGAGCCTCCAGCCCGACTTTCCACTCCAGAATATCTTTGTTATTAAATTTGGTGCATACAATGGGTCCAGTAAATTATTTTAAAGTACTCTTTGAGCAGAATTCTACTGGTAGTTAGACGTGGTTTGTGTCTCTGGGACATGGGAGATGTCCCTTCGGTTGGGGTTTTTTAAAGTGTCATACAAAAATGCAGGGAAACTGGGAAAAGCAGCAAGTTTTAAGATAATGCATATTTTTTAACCATTTTGGAAAGAGGTTTTTCATTTTTTAATATGAAATGTTAACCATTATTATGAACCATCAATCCCTTTTCCATCCTCTAGCGGAAGGAACTCCTCACTAGAGGGTTCTGCTTCCTCATTTGTACCAAGTCAGCTGCTTGTGACTTTAAGCTGGTGGCAGGATCTGATTTGTAATTATAATTTTAACCATTTTTTTATTCATGATTTAGCAAGGGAACCAGTTGTCAATAAAACCCTAAAACTGCCTAACAATCTCTGCTGTCTGAGAGTAAGGTTTGTTCATGCTACATGTAGAGGTCCTGTCACGACATAACAGATAAAAATGGAAAAACTTGGCTAAGTGCTGGTGAGGCCTCAGCTGAAAATGGAATAAAATTCTGGTTATCCATACTTGAAAAAGGGAGCTGAAACTGCCCCAAAGGGAATTTGTTAAGGAGTTGGGGGAGTGATGCCCTTTAGAGAAGAGCAACTAGAAGAGGTGAATTTGTCAAGGTTTTTTGGAAGCTGAAAAGGGATAGGTGGGTTTCTGTTCTGCACTGAAAGGGCTGTTGGTTGCTCACCCTGTTGCAGCAGTAGATGCAGGGCAGTTAAACTGGGGTGGCTGCAGAATCCATCACAAATGGGGCAGGGGACAAGGAATGCCATCGTTAGGGATGGAATACTCCACCTAATCACAAGATAAAACAGACTTCTCCAGCTGCTTCTGGTACTGCCAACTTATGCTTTTGACTGACACGTTGCCATGTTTGTTGAATTCATTCTCTGAAATATTTTAAAGAGTTTATCTAAATTGAAAGCTACTTGATGGGGGACTATATTGAGAAGAGATGTGTAGAGGTCTTTACTGAGATATGTAAAGGTAACATGGAAATAAGAGGAGCTCAAGGGAGCTTAAATTCTCTTATTCTTATGCTACCTTTTTATTTACCTTTTTCCTTACCTTTACTCTTTAAGTGACAAACACATAACAAGTGGCTGGTGGGTGAAATATATTTCCACTAGTTTCATTTATATTTTTAAAAATCACTTAAGCTTCCCCCCCCCATCCTCATAGTCTATATATTCCAGAGAGGCAAAAGCAGCAATTTTTTTTCTTGAATAATTATATGTCACAAATCTAAGATAATAAACAGTTCAGATGATGGCAGGAAAAAAAAATATAAGGAGGCTTTATGAAGCTTATTTCATTTGTTGTGTCTTTGCACTTGGGTCACATGAGAAGTTGTTTGGCCTTCGAGCTCCCTGTCTCTGTGAGTGGCATTCCTGGCTTTGCGTATCAGATATGAAATTTGTCTGGAATGTTTGCTATAAAAATACCTACGCATGAACTTACATCAGCGAGAAAGCAACTTCGGCGTGACCTTTCTGCAGCTCTGATGTGGCAAGATCATTCCCTGTGGAAAGAGTAACTTAGGGAATGACTCGCAACTGGTGTTTTCATAGGCTTTGTTTCAGTGCAGGAACAATCCCTGGAATAAGCTGCCCTTGGAAATCAATGTTTTTCTTTCAAGCTCCTTATTTTCTGCTCAGGAGTGGCCCAGGGTAGGTTACCAGGCTTAATGTTGTAACAAAGCCATTTGGGAAATCCTCCCATTCTGTGTCAGTGCTGGGCTGAATGCTAAAAGCAAACACACTGGAGAACAGCAAAGGGCAGAGGTGGTTTTGATCCTTTTACCATTCAGCCCGAGTTTCTGTTTCAGACAGTGAAAAGGCATTTTAATGGAATGGGAAACTCCTACTGTCACCCTATGGCTGCAGCCCTGCTCCTTAGAGGACTTTTTGAGGAGAACCACCATCCCCTGTGAGGTCTGACAGGCTGAAGGGCTGTTCCCTGTGGGGTTTGAGGGGGATGGAGGGCTGATCCCCCTGTGAGGTTTGAGGGGGGATGAAGGGCTGATCCCCCTGTGAGGTTTGAAGGGGGATGAAGGGCTGATCCCCCTGTGAGGTTTGAGGGGCGATGAAGGGCTGATCCCCCTGTGAGGTTTGAGGGGGGATGAAGGGCTGATCCACCTGTGAGGTTTGAGGGGGGATGAAGGGCTCATCCCCCTGTGAGGTTTGAAGGGCTGAGGGTCCAGTTCCCCGTGAGATTCGAGGGGCTGTTCCCCTGTGAGGTTTGAGCTGTGTGAGGGTCCCTTTCCCCGTAAGGTTTGGAGGGGGCTAAAAGGCCGGACCCTCACCCTCCCACAGCGCGCTGAGCCCGTTTCTCCCGTTGCCCCGTAGCCTTTCCCCCCCCCCCGGCTGTCCCCGGCGCGCGTTACGGGAAAAGCCGCCACTTTCGCAA
>VYXB01004988.1:43197-120637 GCA_013397135.1 Pachyramphus minor
CCCCCTCCGCTGTCTCCCTTCCCGTCCCCACCGCCAGGACCCTCCCGCCGCCCTCGGCCCGGCCTTTCCCTTTCCCTGCCGCTTCGCCGGCTGTCCCCCTGGATAAATCGGGAAATGCTGCCATCCCGGTGTGACAGGGCTGTCTGTCAGCTCCCGGCTCTCCCATCCCTCGTGTTTACTTCCCCCGTGCCCGGGGATCGCGCATCTGCAGCCGCCGGGGTGGGGAGGTGGATGTGGCGTGTGCGGGGTTTTTGGGATCCGTGTCGCTGTTCCAGCCCGTTTCTAGAGCCCTCCTGGAGAATTTAAAGAGGAACCAGCGAGGGGAAAACATAAACAAGCTGAATGGTGAATGCTCGCAGCTGCAGGGCTCCAAGGCGACAGCAGCTACACCCTGGCAGCTCCCTGGCTCTGGAAGTGATAGCCAAGTCCAAGGACAAAGAGGGACAGGAATTTTCGGCAGGGAATGGTTTGCAGGCAGGGCAGGTGTTTGTGGTTGTTGCCCTGTTGTGCGTTCACGGGGTGCAGAGCAGGTAAAGCAGCTCACCTGTTTGATACCGAAAGCCTTGATAAAATTCATGAGCTCAGGCCAATCCATGGCTGCCCTTTCAGTGAGAGGCATGCCAGGAGTGATAAGGGAGAGCTGGGTGGAACCGCTGGGTGTTAATTGAAAGAGAAACAAATTGATGGGAAAGGGGATTTTTATAAAATATTTTCTGGATTTTTTTTTCTGGCGGGGCCTCTGAGGGGATGCCATGTCAGTAGGAAATGGAGCAGCGTGCTGTCTCAAGGAGAAGAAACAAATATGTGATTCAAACTCACGTTACTTATTTTAAACATAACAGCCCTGAAGAATTTCACTGCTAGTGAAAGTATAGGAAGTCTTTAAAAGCTTTGGTGCACATATTTTTAGAGGAGCTGGAGTCACAAATGCAGCTTGGTAGAGGTGTGAATATACCAGGAAGTGTTTGAAATAAGCTCTTGGGTGGAAAATACGTTTATTTGGTCAAAATATGTATTTCAAAGTTCATAAATCAGAAAAAAATGTGTGGTTTGAATTTTAACATGAGATTTAAACGCTTCAAACTCTAACTTGCTCTGGATGTTCCATAATTAATAAGACTGATGTGTTAAAAAGTTATTTGAAATGATTTCTGCTCAGTGGATATAATGTTTTCCTTTGTTGTTTTATTTCATGTTATTCTTCTCTATATGAGACATTTAATACTGTTTTTCTGTAGGAGAACAGAAAGGTTGTTTTAGGCACTCTGTTATAAATTGATGTTTTGCTAAATAACTATGTTGTTTACTTAACCAGTGAATCATTGTATGTATAAAACAGGCTAGTTATCAAAACATTATTTGTTAGGCCATTCTTACTTGCACAGAACTCTGCTGGTACTTGGGGCATTTCTGTGGACACAAACAGAGATAATGGATAAACACAAACATTAGAAAAAGAAAGCCAAACCCATTTATCTCTTGTTAGATCTGCCTTCTCTAACGTTGCTGAGTGGTAGTTAAATGCTGAGAAAGTTTTATATTAGGTGATATTGTGCAGGTTCTTCACCTGAATTCTTTCTGTGTGGTCAGAAGTGGTTAACTGTGCTCTTGGTGGTCATTCAGAATGTTGTGATCACATTTTTGAGACACTAGTTTTAATTTTGGTTGTTCAGAACGCCCGGATAAATGCTGCTGCAGAAAAGAAGGGACTTAAACTCTGAATGACCACCAGTTTTATTTATTGCAATTCCATTTTGGGAGTAACCAAAGGTTGTGAAGGTGGGGAGGCTTGTTGTGGTCGAACGCTCCCAATATAAATAAGTGTAGCTAAAATGTAACTTGTGTTGGAGGAGGTGGAAGTGTGACAGCAGGCTGGTGCTCATGGCCTTTCCCACCCTGCAACAGGAGGTGTTACTGCTGGTTTGTTTTCCTCTGGCTCTGCTCTGGGGGATGTGGCTGTGGATGGGCACCCTGGGGTTGTCTTGTGCCCACCAGTGCAGGTCACACAGCCACGTTGGTGTTCCCGAGATGCCAGGCTGGCTGTGCAGTTTGGGAGTGGAAAGGATGCTCTTTCAGACACCTCTTTTCATGAATTTTGCCACTTGTGGTCATTGGTTTATAGTAGCCAGAGGCACTGCTGTGGGAAAGGTGTGGGATCTGCACTGGAGCTCTCCCTGGGCCTGTAGAGCTCCTTCCCAGGATGGGTTCTCTGGGAGGAGGTGAAATTCGTGGGTAGGTCACTGCAGGTGAAATAAGAAGTGCTTTGTTCCAAACTGGGCATCAAACTGTTGGTTGTTGTATCAAACTGAGTTTGTGATGGCACAAACTGGTCGTGTGGCTGAGCTTGTTGCTTTTTGCTTAGTCCTAAGCTCCAACAGCAATTTTCTTCCCAGGGCAGTGCTGCAAGTCAGGCAAGGTTCTGTTTTGGTTTGGTACCTTTTCCAACATTTCCACTCCTCACCTACCACTCTGTCCCTCAGGATGTCTGGGAATTGCCCAGGGTTAGGCCTTGCCTTAGGCCAAGGAGGTGGTGCTCTAAAATCTGCCTTATTTTCAGTTGTTCTGCTGCCAGCCTTGACACCCAGTTCCTTAAAGTGCTCTTGTCGGGCCACTTAAACTTTAGAAAAGGAAGAACTTTTTATGACTTTTGTATTATCATCTCCAATATTATTGTATTTTATCACTGCTGTATTATCCCAGCACTCCTGCACTGTGTTGTCTATAGAATATTTTAAGAAGAATTCCTCAGGAAAGAGATGTCTGTGTGGTGTTGGTGGCCAGTTTATTTCAGATCCCTAAGGACTGTATTTTCCAGTGACTCTTAATGTGTTCTGCCTCAGTAACTTTCAGAAGATAATCACAAACTGAACAGAAATTCATGAAGGTGCTTGAAANAGGCAGGTCAGTGTAGGTGAAGTAAGAAGTGCTTTGTTCCAAACTGGGCATCAAAATGTTGGTTGTTGTATCAGACTGAGTTTGTGATGGCACAAACTGGTCGTGTGGCTGAGCTTGTTGCTTTTTGCTTAGTCCTAAGCTCCAACAGCAATTTTCTTCCCAGGGCAGTGCTGCAAGTCAGGCAAGGTTCTGTTTTGGTTTGGTACCTTTTCCAACATTTCCACTCCTCACCTACCACTCTGTCCCTCAGGATGTCTGGGAATTGCCCAGTGTTAGGCCTTGCCTTAGGCCAAGGAGGTGGTGCTCTAAAATCTGCCTTATTTTCAGTTGTTCTGCTGCCAGCCTTGACACCCAGTTCCTTAAAGTGCTCTTGTTGGACCACTTAAACTTTAGAAAAGGAAGAACTTTTTATGACTTTTGTATTATCATCTCCAATACTGTTGTATTTTATCACTGCTGTATTATCCCAGCACTCCTGCACTGTGTTGTCTATAGAATATTTTAAGAAGAATTCCTCAGGAAAGAGATGTCTGTGTGGTGTTGTTGGCCAGTTTATTTCAGATCCCTAAGGACTGTATTTTCCAGTGACTCTTAATGTGTTCTGCCTCAGTAACTTTCAGAAGATAATCACAAACTGAACAGAAATTCATGAAGGTGCTTGAAAACTATGAAACTATAGAATGCTGAAGTTTCTGTGAATTCTATTAGAGCAGGTCTAACTCAGGCCAGCTCCAGCTTATCTGTGCTAAATATTGAGTCAGGTAACCACTGAAACACAAGAAATGTCAGTGAATAATCACAGATCTGTCACATTTGGACCAGGGGACAAGGCAGAGTTTTCCTTCTGCTTAAAGCAAGGTGAAATTTTTTGTGTGCAGGGTGGGAGAAGGGGAACTGCCACAGCATCAGTGTGGTCAGGCAGTGAGGGGCTTGGAGGAATGAATGGCTGCTGATAAATCCATTTCCTTGGCGTTGGTTTTGTGCACGGTGAGAAAAAGAGCAAAAAGAAAACACAAAACCAGGGCTGTTATTCAAAAATGTAAAATACTGGCTAATAGCAAAACTGGCAGGTGTATCAGTTCCTCAGGTTTTGCCTCTGGAGAGCTCATGGAATAATAGTTTTTGAGGGCAGCTTTCCTTCCCTGTAGTGCATCTCAAAGATGGTACCAGTTGGAGGACTCCAAGCCCATCAAAGCACTGAAAACCCACTTTAATCCACAAGAAGGTTGGTTTTACTGTGTGTGCCAGTAATGACTAATGTTGTGTGATGGGCAGAGGATAAATCTTGTTAATGACCTCTTGTGCCTTGATTGAATTTGAAAAATAGCTACATTTGTTTTATTTAAATCAAGGCAAATATATCTGGTGTCTGATCATTAACATCCTCCAGTACAGATGTAATAAATCTGACAGAGGGATGATGGAAAACTTGTGCAAATATATAATCATCTATTTGAGGTTGTCCATCTCAGCGTGGTGACAAATCCATGGACTCAGTCCTTGAGCCCACGGGAAACCACTTTTTATTACTCCAGATTATAAAATTAACTTCTTAAATCCCAGACGCGTTTTTAGGAAAAATGATCAGGGAACCATTTTAGTGCTTTATTCTCTTCTCTCTGTATTCCAAGAAGGGAGTTGTTCTACTGTATTTTCTCTCAGAACTGAAAAGCAGTATTTGAATGTTACAGGGAGGGAGGGTTCTTCAGAATGTGTTGTTTTTTAAGGGATATAAACCTGTGTTTCTGCTTGTGGAGCTCTGAGTTTCAGAGGCATGTGATGAAAATGCCCAGATCTCTCTTAGCCTTTTTTCCAGCTATCAGGATGAATAGGAGCCACTGTGGAGACAGTCTAGATTATACAGCCAGGCTTGTTATGCCAGCCAGTATTTGATGGCTTTAGGGCTCTGTCATATGATGAAAGCAGGTATGAATGCACAGCTTCACACTTCCTGTTTATAAAGCTGCAGAGCTGCAAGTAGCTGCTCAAATTCACAGGGCAGTAATTATTTCACAACTCTGGCATTCAGCTGTGATGCTTGTTTTGGGAGGGTACCTCAGCAGTCTCTGCTGAGCGTGGACTACCAGGCAGGAGTGACTTGGGGACTCAAACTGCCACAAACTGGTGAAAACAGGCTGCTTTGCATAGAATCCTAGAAGGGTTTGGGAGGAAAATGACCTTAAAGATCATGTAATTTCAACCCCCTGCCATGGGCAGGGACACCTTCCACCAGCCCAGGCTGCTCCAAGCCCTGTCCAACCTGGCCTTGGACACTTCCAGGGATCCAGGGGCAGCCACAGCTTCTCTGGGCACCCTGTGCCAGGGCCTCCCCACCTCACAGGAAAGAATTATTTCCTAATATCCAATCTAAACTGGCTCTGGCAGTGTGAAGCCATTCCCCCTTGTCCTGCCACTCCAGGCCCCTGGAAATAGTCCCTCTCCATCTTTCCTGTAGCTCCTTCAGATCCTGGAAGGCCACAGGTTGGTCACTCCAGAGTCTTCTCTTCTCCAGGCTGAACAATCCCAACTCTCTGCCCTTCCCTCCCAGCAGAGCTGCTCCATCCCTCTGATCCTCTTGGTGCCTCCTCTGGACTCCAGCAGCTCCATGTCCTCCCTGTGCTGTTCCCCAGGGCTGGAGCAGCTCTACAGGGGGGTCTCCCCTGAGGGGCAGAATCCCCCCCACACTGTGGGATCAGCCCAGGACATGGAGGGTTTTCAGGGCTGGGGCAGGTCCAGCCTCTCCCCCACCAGCACTCCCAAATCCTTCTCTCCAGGGCTACCCTTGATCTCTTGGAAGACAGAGGGGTTTTATCTGTAATTCTTCATCTGCCAAGTTGCAGTGACCACTTTCTTTTCTTTCATGTTCCAAGTTTAGAGAAGTGTCCTCGGGGGTTTTCAGCCTCTCACTCAGAACTACCCAAGTTCTTTCCTGCTGGAAATGAGGAACATTTGTATGGTGAACTTGAGTCAACTAACACTAAGGTTCCTTTCATGAGATGCCTTCTATGGGCTTTAGAGGTTCTTTATGAAATACCAGTTGAAAACTTAGGAATTAGAGGAAAATGTTGCCTTCTGCTCAGGCTTCTGGGAGTGCTGTGGTTCTGTGGGAGCTGATTTCGTACCTTTTAGTAGGTTTTTAGTAATTCTCAGATGGTTCCCAAGCCCAGCTGTTCCAAGCATGGCAGAAACTTGGTGAGTGCTCAGATGCTGGATGTGCACACAGTGATGCAATGTCTGAGAAAAGAGCATTTGTGAGTGCAGGCATTTCATAAATAAAGAAAAGTTTAACATCTTAAAGGAAAAAAACCCACAAAAGTTGAAATATGATTCAGTAAATGTTGGGAATCCTCTGGTTTCTCCCTTCACAGGTGAATCATGTCTCTAAATACTAGCAGTCTCATAATATTAGCTGCAGTTTTGTCCTGTCAGCGTGTTGCAGTGATTCCAATCAAAGTGGTCAGGAAAGCTGCCAGAGGAGTGTAAACAGATACCACTCCAGCCATGGGGCTGGAGGTTAAAGGATAAGCTGAACAAATCCTCATTTTCAGTGTGAAACACCTTAATATAAGTGAAAAGTCCACTATCAGCCTATTCTATACTTAATATATTTTCTTATCTTGATGCAGACTAAAACTCAGCCCTGACAACATTCAGTTGTTTTATAGATTATATGCCTGTATATCTCACAGCTCTCATAGACCCCCTGAGCTTTATTTCTTGTATTTTAATCAATGAGATCAGTTATTTTCATTGACACCTCTTTCTAATCACTCTCTAGTTTTTCCTCCTGTAAAACCAGGCCTTTTTGGGATTTTTTTTTTTTTTTTTTAAATACAAGCCCAGGGAAAGTTGTTGAACTTTCATCCTTGGAGGTTTTCAAGCTCTGCCTGGACAAAGCCCTCCGGAAGCTGGTTTGAGTTCAGCCTTGACCCAGTTTCAAGCACAAGGTTGAACTGAGTGACCTCCTGAGATACTTTCCAACCTGGTAGATCCTATGGAATATTTCTGTGTTGAATTTGGTAAAGCCTTGTTTTGATGAAGCCCTAAATCTACCTGACAGTGTCCTACAGAGAGGGGGGAAAAAAAAAAGACAAAAATAGAAACTAGGGAGTCTTTCAGAATGAGATGAAGCATCTCTAATGAAATGTGAAAGAAAGAAAATAAGAGGGGGCTACTTTGAATCCTGTTTACTTGACTCAACAGTCTGAGGCTTTCTGGCTCCTGGCACTATGGGAGGAATGAGTAAAACAACCCTCACCCTTTGCTCTGCTCTGCACTGTCTCCTTTCATAAAATAAGTAAAGCATTCAGCTCTTTAGTACCCAAAAAAATGAAATCAGAGTCCAAAAATGGGCCTGTGAAGAGGTGACAAGGTTTGTGGGAATGGAAGGGAACGTGGCACCAGCAAGTGATGTGGTGAGGGGAGGCAGGAGGTGTCTGCTGGATCCTGGAAATCCAGGTGGTTGTACCACTCCTGCTTTCAGGTGGGGCTGGCTGGGATTCCTCTGTATTTACCAATATCTGTCCTCTTAAAAATGACAATATCTTCTGAAAAGGGAGTGTATTTTTGGTTAGGTTGTGAATTCATGCATTCATGTGAATAACTTGCTACATGGGGAGTCCTTGAGCTGTTATGGCTTCTGTATGACTTAGTTATTAACTATTATTAAAATAATCCTGCTCTTTTTTGGTCCAAGAAGAAATTCCAAACACAATGAGCACACAGAAAACCAAGGGAGGAGGGGTAGAGTAAGTGATGTGTTTTCAAATACTGGAATTGTTTCTGTCCACTGACTTCAGTTATTTCAAAGACTGATGCAAACCAGAACTACCCAGTTGGTTTTTAGGGCTCTTAAAGGCCTCCTTTTAAGCCTTTCTTTGCCTCGTGATTTCTTGAGTTTCTGTGTAGGAAAGAAAGTTCTGGAGGTTAATTCTAATTAAGGCTTTCAATTTTTAAGTCTTTTGCAAACAAGTTATTTCTTAATTTGTTCTATTGCTTGAAGCAGGTGCTTTTTCTTTATGTTACACTTAGTCTGAATTATTGTGAATGTCCATGTGATATTTGCAGTATTGAAGAACTACAAAAAGCATCTTTAACATTTAATTTTCATATGAAAAGGTCGTTTACATAATGAGACAATGAAGCCTTTGGGCAAAGATGAATGTAGAAGAAAAATCCATTAAGGTAGATTCTGCCTGGGAGTTTGAAAGGGTCTAATTCACAAAACTTTGAATGCTGGGTTATTGCTGGCACTTACTGGAATAAAAATCCCCTGCTCACCTAAAGAGTGGCAAAATCCTAATGCACATTTTCTTTTGTGATTTCTTCAGGGACACCTTTCCTTTGGTAGTGGTGGCTGTGTCCGTGGAGCTTTGGTGGGTAATAATACCTGGCATTTCTTTTTTACCTAATGAATTCTAACACCTCTGAGAAGTGAGGGGGTTTTTTTATGGGCCTGTCTTCAGCTGAGCAGGGCTGATGTGGCCCCTATAGATGGGGACTTGTTTGGGAAGTGCATCACTTTTAAATGCTGTTTTTGTTAAACTGGTGTGAAAGCTCCTGGATTTCTGATTTTTAATGGGTGTAACCTGGGTTCAGGTCTTGGTGTAACACAAAAGGTGTCTGCATATGGTTTTTGTAGTGGCTCAGCAAATCTGCTTAAAAACTGCTGCAAGTTATAATCCCAGCATTTCTCTGTGTAGACCATTAAGTCATTCATTATAATGGCAATTAAAAAAAAATTCCCTTAATTATTTTAGTGTATTACTTTATTATATGTGCCTGAGTTCTAGAAGATAGAGATGGGAGATTCTTGATTAAATAATATGTTTAATAAAATCACTCTGTGTTAACAATATGCTAACATTTGCAACGAGGACTTAATTTGGGGTTGAGTAAAAGAGGATGTGGCTGAGCCAAGTTTGGACAGGGGATAATGAGGCAGTTTGGAAGGACCAGTGTGAATTTATTTTATTAGTTCCTGTAAAAATGGTGCAAGCACTGAAATAGTGACTTCCCTGAACCCTGCATGCCCTGAAGTGATCACTGCCACAGGAAAGGTGCCCTGGCAGATCCAGTGACATTCCCTGATATCCAGGGTGTTTAAATCCTGCTTTCCCTCCTCCTTTTAACACAGAACAAGCCTCTCCCATCCCATGGAAATGACAGGGTGTATTTGGGGCAAATTAAGGTGTTTATGATGGTGTTAATTAGCCAGATATGTTTAAGGGGGGCTGCACTGCAAAGCAGAGTTCCTGGGACAGGGATGCTGCTGGAAGCAGCAGGATCAGCCCCTTCCTCGTGATGGGGAGCAGCAGACAAACCGAGCTGGGCAGAAATCGTGTCTGGCTGTGTCAGACACTGCAGTTCTGACTCTTCCAGTGGTTTTAAATAGTCACTGAGACGTTCTGTACCTTAAAATGAGATTTGGCTTCCTTCTGGACAGGTTCTCTGCAGGGACAGGGACGGGCAGTGGGAACTGGTCTGGAGGGAGCAGCCACAGCAGCATCAGTGCTGCAGGGCTCCAAAGGCAAAAGGAGTGGATAACACTTATTTTGATGATTTTTTTTAAAAAATGTCCAAAGCCTTTGAAGCTGTTTCACTTAGTTTAGAGTCTGAATTAGACCCACAAGTTATGAGAAGCAATGTCAGCAGGCCAAAATAAGAGATAATTGCATTCTGTATAAAAATACATGCTTCATCCTTTAAAAATAAACCCTCTTACAGGCCCTTCTGAATTCTTCCTCAAGAACAGTGGTTTTATTCACATTATATCTCTCTTTTTGTTAGCTGGTCTTTCAGTTGTCACCCACTCATGGTTTAATTTCATGTTCATTATTTAATAGGGAATGTTTGCTTCTGTTTCTTTGTGTTTTGCACTGATGTTCCTTATCTGGAATACAGTGAGAATGGCAGTGCTCAGGGTCTGTCCTGGGGCAGAGGCTTTGGCAGCAAAATCCTCAGCTGGAATATTTTAACAGGTAGATGCTGCTGTCTCAGTGGGATTCCACAAACAATCCCAAGGCTGATTTAGTTGGATTTTTTTGGAAGTTAAAATCCAGGAATGGTTTGGGTTGGAAGGGACCTTAAAGATCATCTGGTTTAACCCCTGCCATGGGCAGGGACAGCTCCCACTATCCCAGATTGCTCCAACTTGGCCCTGGACACTTCCAGGGATGGGGCAGCCACAGCTTCTCTGGGCAGCCTGTGCCAGGGCCTCCCCACCCTCACAGGGAACAATTTCTGCTGTATATTTAACCTAAATTTCCCCTCTTTCAGTTTGAACCCATTTCTCTGTGTCCTACCGCTACAATTCCCTCTCTGGTTTCCTTGTAGGCTCCCTTCAGTCACTGGAATTGTTTTAAATGATGAATTTTACTCCCTTAGTTTACAAAATTTGTTCTTTTAAAATTCTTAGACCTTGAATGAAAATAAAAAAAGTGGAAGAAGCACAGAGCCCTCAACAGAACAGGAAGAGCCAGATTGAATAAGTCTGTGGATGTGGAGAAAAAGAACTGAAAGTATTGGGATAGTAATTACGAGAACTTGAGTTTTGCAGATTGAATTTGTTCTAAAAATGAACTTGAATGTGGCATCATGAGTGTATTTTTGGGCTGAAGAAGCACTTCTTTTCAGTCCCTGCTTCTGGCTGTTAGGTGTTACCCAGAACCAAAGTCTTACTCTGCACTGGAAATTTCCTGGTCTTGTAAAGAAGATTTTTAGCACTTTTTCCCTGGTGCTGGGATACAGTTAAATCCTGGATTTTAGTGTAAAAATGTAAAGAGTGGATTTGCACTTGGCACAGCTGGATTCAGCAGCAGTACCTTGGGATGATGAGCAGTTGGAACAGTCAGGACAGCCTGGGCTGTGCCCTGTGAGGATCTTGGTGAAGGTTCTTATCAGTGCAAAACTGATGTAAGATCTTCTTGGTCTCTGTTTTCCAGTCTTGCAGGAAACAGCGTTATTTTTTCTTTTCCTAAAGGGCTGTCATTGATCTTTTTGCCATGAACAAATCTAATCACCTTGTTTAAAGAACAGTGGTGTGAATGTCTTGTGAAAACTGATCTCACTCTAAATAATGAGGAGATTGCACTGATAGGTCAGAGGAGAAGGGACCACAACATGCTGGAGTTGCAGTGCAGAACATGGGCTAAATATCTGCAGGAGCCACAGTGTCACAGGGAGGGAGGTTGAAAAGCAGACCATAAAATGTTTGGTAAATATAGACTCCTATAAAATGTTGATAATTTATGATGTAGATGTGCTGCTGCTCACAGAGCCTGTGGTGTCCTTGAGGAGATCTCGTGGGGAGAGGTTCCAGCTGCTGAGCTGTTTGGGGCACTCTGGGGTGGGAAGTGGCTCTAATACCTTTTCTGTTCCTGTGGAACAATGGGCAGTGTGTCTGTGTGAAGCTCTGGAACTGGAGTCATCCCACCCCTCTGAGCAGTGGGGTGACTGGGAGCTGGTTTCCCATGCAGCTGTCACAGGCTGTGTCTAAATGTGCTGTTTCATTCTTCCCAGTGGAGGACCTTGGGAATAATCTACATCTAATGCTGAATATCTTCAGATATAAATTTTGTAGTGTAAAACTGGTCTGGCATCTTTCAGGATAATTCTAAATACAAATCCTTGAATGTTAATTGAGAATTCTCTTAACAGGAGATGGAAATAGTTTGAAAATAGGAATGTGAGTTGTTTGCTGTTGTCTGCTAAAAAATAAACCTCTCAGTCAGTGCTTGGTGTTCTCCAAATGTGTGAGGAGTCCCAGAACTACCCACATGATAGTTTTTATTTTATTTCCTGGCTCTCCAGGCCACTCTCCCAGTGTGATTCTGCTGTTGCTGTTCAGCCACTCCCAGGTTGTGGAGCAAACTTGTGTGTTTTCAACAGTGCAACAGGAGGCCTGAATTTGTGACCAGAGCCTGAAACAACTCCCTTTGCACCTGAGCTTGAGATGGTATTTGAGGCAGATGTGTCCTGGGAGTAGGAAGGCTCAAAGTACAGAGCCTTTTATTGGCACGTGAGTGCACACGTGCTCGGAGCGTGTGTGTGCCACAACACTTGGCTTGCACCTGAGTAATATTTTAATTCTGATTTCAGAAATGAACATGTGGCAATGTGGAAACATTGTCTGAATCTTTTATTATTCTTGTCTTAGTATTGAAGTGCTGTGCTTTACCAAACTTGGCTCTTTTAGCTGCCAGAGGCAAACACTGGGTGAGTGTTTGATCCAAACTGCACCAGCAATCCCAAATCAGAACTCCTTCCTTGCCTCTCATCCTCTCTGAAGGTGTTGGGAAGCTCTGCCTTCCTGTGCACAAGTTGCAGGTTGTGTTTAACTTCCAGGCTCAGATTATGTTTGTTTTATTTAAAGAACATTTCCTATTACAGCTGCATTTAGTATCTTTGGCACTGTTGGGAGACACGATATGAAATATTTGTTATATTACAATTTATTTTGTAGCAAGGCCCTTATGTGGTGTTTGCATTTACATAGTTGGCATTTGCCTTTCATTTTAACAGGCTGTTTATTTCTTGGAAATGAGTTATATATTGTAATTCTGTGAGTCTTAACAAGCATAAATGTCTACATGATTTTTCATGGTGGTAATAAAGTGGGAGCAGCTTTTTTGAATTGTGACAGACGATGCTCTGCTCACCTCTAACAATCCAAACTTCCAGAGTGTATTTGCCAGGAAAACTGGTGAAGGGACAGCTCAGAAGAGCAGAGCTTAACTTCTCATCTAAATAGGACTACATATTAATTAAAAATGCTAAAAGGACTGAAAGCTAAAATGATCTCCTGGGAAATCATGGGCAAACCATGACAACCATGAAGAAAATAGTAGTGGAAAGAAAATTAGGGAATGAAAAAGTTTTATTATCACTGTTTAAATTAGGGAACTCAGGTGCAGATGGACATCCCAGACAGGGTTGCTTTTAGGGCTTCCCACACTCCTGATTGTTTTTAGTTGATGTTTCTGTCTTTTGGAGGGGGGTTCAGTTCTCAGTGCTCTTGCTGCAAGATCACTTGTGCTCTGTTTAAAACCACTTAAAAGTTGCTCCCCTTGCTCCCTCTAGCAGAGGACAGGAACCCCTGGGTGACCTGTGATGACCTAGGGCTGGGAATTGCTTCATTCCATCCCTGAGAATGACTTCACTAATTCTTTAATTGGTAACAGGAATTACTTTTGTCCCTAATATCCCAGTCCACTGTGCTTGGATTGCCCTTGTGAAAGTGGTAGAATTGCCTTTGCTGCTCTGCAGAGGTTTGTGAATGCTCAGCTTCTTTCTGTGGCTCCCAGGGTTGGACCAGGATTCCTTTAATTCCTGAGGATATAAAATACAGCCAATAAGATTTATATGCTGAGATGGTGGGAGGATTATTACCCTGTTGTTATTATTGCCTTGGCTGTTAAGTCCCAGCTCCTCTCCACACTGGGTTTACTGGGAGGGCTGTCCCCAAACCGGTGCTGATGAGCTTTGCTTGCAGGCAGCGTAATCCCAGCAGTGCCAGCGTGTGTCCTGGTGGAGATACAGAGGGATAAACCAGGCTGGGAATGCTGGCATTCCTTCGGGGATGGGAACTGGGAGGAGGGAGCTCTTTGAAGATTAAAAGCATCACATAAACGTGAAGTATTGGTGTTACAGAGAACTGGCCAATCCTTTTGTAATGACTAAATCTCCTTCCACTCCCTGCACACGAGATGTTAAACCTCTGATATGCTTTAAAGGCTGACAAACCCAGGAGAGCTTTATCCCCAGGATGAGCCCCTGCTACCAAAACCAAAGAGTAGGTAGGAGGAAAAAAGTACAGCTGGATTGAATAATTCAATTTTTTTTTTTTAATCCCAAAACTCTGGTGTTATCCTTAAATTCCTGTTACTGGTAAATGGCAGGAGAAGACTGGCAAGTCTTTGGTGAGGTGCTCTGTGTAAATCGAGTGGTGTCATTTTTGATACTCCAGCTATGAAAGATTCCTTAGGAGTGGATTAATTTTTTCCTTAGGGGAGGCAGAAATTTTTTTGTCTGTGTTTTTGCCCAAAATATTCCCCAGTGGATTCCCTTTTGGCAGGGCTGTGTGGGTGTGGAGGTCGACTCTTTACTCATAGCTGCTTCGTTTATCCCAATTGCAGTTTGCACTTCGTTGTGCCTGTTTGGGGCTGTTCCCAAACATTCTTTATGTTCACTTGCTCATTTTACCTCTTTTAGAAGCTTTTTAGTAATTGCTCTGGTTCTTGACAACTTCATAACTGCAGCCATTAAGTCACAATAAAGACTAATGAAAAAAGTAATAAAATTTCCATGTATAACTAGGATGAAGATTCCTGGGGGAAATATTGAGCAAGTGATTACAGCGAAGATAATTGTCTGGTTAGAGAATTATATGCCCTGTGAGTTTGATATTGAACCTTTAAAATTGTCACTTAAAAATCAAAATATTAGAATCCTGCAAACCTGAGGAACAGCTCAAGACAGGTGGATTTTCCTTGCTTTCTGAAGGCTGAGCAAGTTTGTCTGTTTTATTACAATTCAGTTTTGGTTATTTTTAGTAAAGAATAAACACAGTGTTATGCTGATGGTTGCAAATTATTGCTTGCTTTGTGTACTTGAGATCTGCAGGGCTGGGGGGATTCTGTCTTTTTTAGCAAGGTGGTTTTCATCAAGTGGTGTCATTGGAAATTGGGATTTTCTCAGTGTGTTTGTAGGGTATTGTGGGCATTTTGATGCTTCTAGTTCTGGGGGAAAGTACTAATCCTACTGGAGAGGTATTCTTCAGTCAGGTGAGCTCCAGGTTTCTTGACCCTTCACCTGAGCTGACCTTTTTATCCTCTGTTTTTTTTCCTTCCTGCTTATGCAATCCTTTGTTTCCTGTTTTGATTTTCAGCGTTGTGGATACATAGTGGTCCTCCTGCCTTGATTTGGCTGATTTGGTGTTTTTGCTGGTGACCTGTGGACTAGAAATCAGTAGAAATCATGTAGTCAGATGAAATATTTGAGGCTTTTTGGTGTTGTTTGTGCTGCTCATCCTGATGGCAGTGAGGATTTGTGTGTTGCTTTTGTGATTTTTGGTGCTGTTTCTGCGTCCAGTTAATTCCAGATGATGTTAATTGGTCAGGTTTTAGCGGCCAGGGCAGATTAATTCCACCTTCCCTCGGTTAAACTCTGGGGATTCTGCCCTTTTTAGTGATTAAAGCAGCTTTTTAGTAGCTTCTAGTACTTTTGCAGTATCTTAGATCATTTATCACACATCTGCCTGACGTAGAGTGGAATTTATATCCATTTTAGTGTGGAGAGAAGACACAGAGAGGTTAAGTGGCTCTTGCCTGAATGTCTCAGGCAATATTAAGAGTTCAAATGCTTTTACTCTTCTCCTTTGCTCTGCTTTGGAAAGCTGTGGTTTGTGTCTCATTCCAGCATTTTACATCAGTGCCTTTGGATTTTGAAGAACAGGGGGAAAAGCATTGTAAGGGAAGGTGTTGTGGCTGGGCTGACCTTCCAAGTAAATATGAAATAGGAGTTTAAAATGCATTTCTTGTGCTCATCCTCCCTGCCTGTGTCATCCAGTAATTATGTTATCTGAGCTGCAGTAAATCCACTGGGCCTGACTAACCACTTTTAACCTTTAGACAAACTCACCTCCAAATGAACATTTGCTTCTTGTAACGCTGAACATTCACGTGCAGCAGTGCCTGCTCATAAACGTTGGTGTTGCCTCTCCTCAGTGCCCCTCTAAGCCTTTAATTGGAATTTCTTTGGAAGGGCATTCGGGAGCAGCAATGTGGGAAGGGGAGTGACTCTGGTTCCAGCTTTAGGTGCCTGTTGGTGGAGCCAAGAGGAGAATGTGGTGCAGGGCAGTGCACTCTAAATACTTTGATTAGTGAGAAATTGGCTTTGATGTCACCATTTTCTTCTCTGTCTTTCTCCAAAACAGGAAGTCAACAAGCAAAAATATCAATATTAGGTGTCTTTAGTCATGTAGTCATATTTTTATGATGACTCTTAATAAATTTCACCAGCAGCCTGGTGACAGCAGAGCAGCTTTTGCTGAGACAAGTATTTGTGTCCCAGCTCTGAGGTTGTCCAGGGCCTTTCAGGGTGACCTTTGTCTGGGAGGGACAGAGGTTGTGCTGCACCTGAACCACACAGAGGGTTGTGGAGCCTCCCAAGATAAAAGTCAAGGAGGTGGGGGTGGGACCAGGGCTGCAGGATGTGCAAAGAAAAGAGATTCTCAAAAGAATAATGTGGCTGCAGAACTTGCCAAAGCTCCACTGCAGCCGTTGGCTTCCTGCAGCTCAATTGAAACAGAGCTGAAGGTGCCTCTGAAGATGAGCTTTAACATTCCAGCCTGGGTAAGCAAAAAGATTAGTTTGTCCTGCTGGAAGAGGAGCTGTGTGGTACATAAATTAGGGGTTTATGTACACTGTCTGGGCTACAGTTTTTATACAGAACAGGCTTTGAACGTGTGAGTAGCTGATGGGCCATGTAAATATTGCAGCATTTGAGCACTAGACAGTAAATGTGTCACACAATTAAGCTGGTTTCACACACCCCTCTTAGTTTGAAGGAGGAGGAGGGTGGTGACTTCAGCTGTGTTCCCTGCCCCCCTTTTCCAAATGGAACATCACTTCTGGAGCCCAGACTGGGGGTATCCAACATTAGGCCTCTACATAAATGAGGCATATTTTTTCAGAGACAGAATCCCTGCAGCTCCCATTTTTTTATATCAGTGGCAGAGCTGACAGGGCTCCCCTCTGAAATTCAGGCCAGCTCTATAGGTGCAGGGTTTACCCTGAGTGTTGGGCACCTGGACTTGCATAATTTGAGCTTCAGATACGGTTTTAGCCTAAAAGGAAAACCCCAGGATGACCTGGTGATAAATGTGAAGGCACAGCAGAGGGTGGGTTCCAGCACAGGACTGTTTTGGAAGGCACTGCACAAGTCATTACCTGGATAGATGGGAATTAAAAGCCATAGTGGAGTTGTACATGCATATAAACAGCCTGGAGTTTAAGTAACACACTGAAACTAAAAATACCCTCAGCAGTTGGTGAGCTGGAGGTTTGGTACAATTACTTTAAGCTGGGTGACATTTTTAGCTGAGGTTGCGTGGTTTCATTTAAACTTTATTAAACAAACTGGAGCTCCAATATTCCCTGGAGAGTTGGATGCAGCACTAATCTCCTGTTAAAGTGTCTCCAGCTTTCCTGGAAACCCTCCAGCTGAGGTAGCACCGAGGTCTGTGTTAGCAAAGTTAACCCAGCCACAGTGACAGCTTGTGGCTTCTCATTTTGGGGAGAACACCAATTTTTTCAATGGTGATTTTTGGAAGTGGGCAGATATATTTTTTAGGAATTAACATACAGAATCTAACAACTGAAACTTGCTTTTGTTACCTTGAATTAGAACCTTCCCATAAAAAGTTAACTTCTGTAATTTGGAGGTGTGAAGAATTAGATCTGCAGTTCCCATTTCGTGGCTTTCCCCACAATAATTTTTAGGTGGTGCCACCTGCTATTGGGAGGTGTGATGTGGAGGTGGCTTTTGCTGTGCTGAGGAGATGGGTTTTGCTGTGTTGACTACCATGAACTTATTTTGGGAAGTTTGAAGTTTTTCTCTGTCGGGTTATGAATGCAATAACAGTGTGTTTAGTAGTGTCTGTCTCCTGTGTCTGATGGCAGCAGCTTGTGAATGGTCTTTTTGAGGTGTTTGGAGACAAATGGCTCCTCAGAGTGTTTGGACCATGGAAAAAGTGAATATTCTTAACGAAAGAACTTTAGGAAGCAGGGTTGTCAACTCTGTTTACATCTAAAGATAGGATTAAAAATACCTCTGTGGTCTGTGATGCTTCATGTGCAGGGCTTGTGGAACTGAGAGAGAAATGGTGGCTTTGGGGGGTGTGAGTGTTCTAATTCCTAGTGTTGTTATAGTAATGGATGTATTGCTCCTAGAAATGTTCCTTTAATAATTTAAGACTTAGTTTTATTTCCTCTCAACACCCCATCGTGTTCTATCTCTGTGCTGAGTAATTGGTACTTTGGTGTTGGGATTTTGTGTTCAAATATTTTGTCTTCCAGACTCACAGTAAACATTGATAATATCTTTGATTTATACTCTGCTCATTGCAGTTGTACTTTGGTGTGCCTGCATCTAAATGTCTAATGAACTTCTCTTTCCAAAGCTTTGCAGATGATTTGAAATGGGCAGCATCAGTCATTTTAATGGCTCCTGGGGAAGGAATGCAAGTAATTACCTTTCCTGTTAGTCCATGACCTGTTTTGTAGTTTCTGCATGCAAACAATAATATTAAGTGGTCTCTGGCACTAATAACTTGGTTTTGAAATATAACATGGGCTGGCAGCACCAACTAATCATTTCTATTAAATATCCTGATAGTGTAGTTCTCTTTGAAGGTCTGGGCAGTATTGGTGACAAGCCTTGCTCCCAACCTCCTCCTCACCTTCACTGGGGCTCCAGTCACTCCTGTGTACCATGGTAGGTGTGTTTATATGGGATTTTCCTGCTCCCAAGCAGTGCCTGAAGTCCACACTGGGCACTCATGGGTGCTGTGAGCATCAGGTTAATTCATGCTGTGTTTGCATGCAGACTTCTTTGCCAAATGACCACAAACCTGATTGGATGAACTGTGAGGAGATCCAAAAAATTAACACAGGGGGAGAAAAAACCCAGAATGCAGAGTCTATTTTTATTAAAAGTGTGTGTGTAGGGATATAAAAACTGCAATAAATGGGAATATTTCATCCAAGAACTGTTGCCAGATTTAGTCTGGGATCCAGGTTGTTTGCTTTACCTTGCCAAAAGAACAAAGCCAGGAGCTTCCCCTTTCCATGTTCCTTGAGCAATCCCAGGCTTTTGCTCATTAAACAGCTGGTGGGGAGTTGTCCCTGTTGGCTGGAAATTCTCTGTAGTTAAAATGTGCACCAGAGGTGAGGGCAGGTGAAGCACCTCAGTTCTGTCTTCTTTGAGTGCTCATTAAAGCATCACATGGAAGGACACAGGAACAGCAACTGCCTCTCTGGACAGATGTTGTTATGAAATAGTGAGATTTAAACACCAGATGAGCCAGGTAACAGTGTTATCCCAACATTCTTCTGCCATGTAATTAAAGCATGTTTGGTTCAGTAAAACAAGATACGTGATAATGCTAATCACCACTGTGCTAATTGATAGCTCTGGTGCTCTGTGGGTCACACTGGAGGTTTGTTTCTTAGATACTTTGATTTTATTTCTTTTTCTGGTCAGAAGTCCCCAGAATCTGTAATAAAATTTGAGCAGAAACATAACCCAATTTCTGGTGTTACACACAATTGTTAAGTGGAGCCAATAGTCTGTTTTGGTGTCGACAGGGATTAAAATTAGGGAGGAATGTTTTAATGTGATTTACTTTCAAGGGATTGATTTTTCTTTTGATGAATGAATTAAATGAAATGTAGAAGTTTTACTGAGGGCTGGATTAAGCCCTCAAGGGTTCTGTTTTATTTTGGCTGACAAAAAGCCTGACAAGCCTTTGGCCATGTCAGTGTTGATTCTGTCTGGCTTGTGATATCAGGGTTAGGAAAATGCCTTACTATAAATACAGTGGCACAGCTCCCATGTGCAGCATCACTTCTTCAGCTCCTGCGTGGTAAATAACTCACCCTGCACCACACGGTGACTTCCAGGGGGCTCCAGGCCAAGCTGTGCTATTCCTGAAGCTTGGCTTTGGACAAAGGGCTTGTTTTGTTCCACGAGACACATCCCTTCTCAAACACTTTGTTAGAAAGTTGCTTTGTGCCTGTAAAAGTCTGAGGGCTTCCTGCTTTCCAGGAAGCTCCAGCCAGGGATGGATGGGATGGCAGCAGGTTTTCCACATTTACAGCTGGGAACAAGCCTGGGCAGGTGGAGCTGGCAGGCAGATTTTGGCTGTGCAAGGGAATCTTAGGTGAAGAATTCCATGTAGTCCTGAGTTTTATCCCTCTTAAATCACACCTCACTGCACTGTCTCATGAGCAGGTACTGGTGGGGAGGTATTTTATTTTGTTAATGCAGAAAATCAGACTGGTTACAGGATGAAGCTGCTTGCAAGATGCTGTTGGAGCTGTTCTTAATAATATTCACCACTATTGGTTGCAGATAATTTCTCTGGCTTACATGCAGTGTAAAACTGATCATAAAACTGGCTCATTTTCCTTTGTGTGACAATAATGGTGCTGAATTTAGCACAAATTATAATACACCATTGAAGTCAGAAAACTTAGGCAGTGAACTGATGTTAACTATAGGTCTGCTTCCCTTCTCTCTTTTCAGGCAAGATTAGATTATTAGATCTCATTTTCTAGTAGTCACATTTCCCCACTATTTAGGTGAAATCATGCATTTAATTTCTTTGTGTCTTTTTATTGGAAAGGTAAATGCAAGGCATACAGAATTCTGGGATTCCTTAAGCTGTTACCTTTCTCTAACATCTGTGTTGACTGGTTTTTTTTCCTCTCTGTTCTCACTCAACAGTTACAGACATAGAGCTGAAGAGGCTGAAAGATGCTTTCAAGAGGACTTGTGGCCTCTCCTATTATATGACCCAGCAGTGCTTCATCAGGGAAGTTCTTGGTGATGGAGTCCCTCCAAAAGTTGCTGAGGTGAGCTCTGAACCTGCTGTTCTCCTGGGAAGGTGGGAATTCCACCCCACAGACAGGTGGCAGCTGACTTGGAATTAAATGAGTATCCAGATGTAGATTTGGGGAAGTAAAAGACCGGGAATTTGTAACAGAGCCATTATTTTGCTTTCATAGAGGTGCCCCTGCTTGAGAGAGAAATGAAAATATTATTGGTAGAGGGAAAAAAAGATGAGCCAGAGCTTCCAAATGAGACCTTGCTCCATGTCATCTCCAGTCACAGCTCCTGTTTTTGGTGTCCTGGGTGGTGTTGACCTCCCAGGCAGCCTGCAGGTCCCCCAGTGTGATGTGGGTGTTGTGGGTGCTGAAGTGTGCATTGCAGAGGGTTTAACACCCTGCCAGAGTTACTTTTTCCTAACCTTAATCTTCTCCCCATTCTTTTTTTCCCCCTGGTTTCCCTAAGTGTTGACAAAGGGGATGGTACTACTGGCTTCTGTAAACAGTTTGGGTTCTATGGGGGTGTTTAAAGCTTCCCAGGAAAATTTTCAGTGTGTGTGTTAACACCAGGAAATGAAAAGGAGGGATATGATTTGCCCATGGGTTAAAGCCTCTCTTCACTATTAATTTCTGGATTCTTTGACTGTTGGTAGCCCATAAAACTAAACAAAAAAATATATCAATTGCATGCAATTGATTTGAAATAATTCATAACAAAATTCTCAGCATTCTGTATTATCTTGTACTATTGTATCCCTTCTGTGTCAGTATTAAGGATTAAATTACTGATTTAGTCACAAATAGAGATTCTGGGTTTTCAAATGTCTGCTGGCCACTCTCTGTTTTGTTTTTTAAAAATCTGTCCTTAAAGACACAATTTTGATGATGGTTACATCTTTTAACACTCATTATGGTTATACAGCAGTCCTTGGTTTCCAGGTGGTGAAATAAAATTAATGGAAGAGTCATAATTGGTTTTTGATGGCATCTCATCAGAACTCATCTCAAAATTCGAGTGCCAATGATGGTACTTGTCAGACTCAGGCAATGCAGGGTCATATCTGGGAGCCTGAATACTGTAAATTTGGACAAAATTTGGGTTTGATTCTGCTCATCCTGAAAAGGGATGCTTTGTAATTGCTGGCTGCAGGATGGGGAAAGGCAGGCAAAGTCATTAGGCAGCTGAAGACCTTGTTCTGGGTTTTCAGCTTTTCAGTCATTAAAATAGATCATTTGGAGCCTCAGGTTGCTGGGCTGGCTGCTCTGCATGTTCTGAGTAATAGTTTTTCATGTCTGAGCAGTGATGGGCCTTCAGGAATTTGTTAAATTAAAAACACAGGAGTTGTGCAGAGGAACACAGAACAGAGAACTGAAACCAGTGGAACTTGGGTCGACAGTTTGCATGATTGTCACACACAGAAACCATTTTTTACATGTTCAGGACAGCAATGTTCTCAGAAGATCTCTTGGCAAATGGAGTTGGAGATATTAATAAACTGAAATTAGGAGCTGTGCTGTGTGTGTGTTGTTTAACTGCAGGAGAGCTGGTCAGGTGCTGAGAACTATGAACAGCTTTTGGTTTTAAATGCAAGGAAATAATGGAATCACCATTTGCAGTTGTGGGCACCTGGATAGTGAAAGTGTTGTGCAGAGGAGGTGGAAGGGCAGGATGAGGAGGATGATGATGATGTTTCAAGAAGGCTTTTTTTCATAGTTTTCTATTTTAGGCTGAGAAGAAGAACAGTGTTGAGAAAGGAGCTCCTAACTTTGGCCAGTGCAGTCATTTCAGTGACTCATGAGGTCACATCTGTTATAAATACACACGTTACGATTGTGAGGTGCTTCATGCACAGCATTCAGTGATCCTGACTGAGGAGCTGGGTGTCACTGCAGCTTTTTCTCCAACTGTGACTCACTGGTTCCCAAGCTGCAGCCCCAGAAATGCAGGGAGAAGAGGGATGATGCCAGCAGGGACATGAGGGACACGTTGAGGGGGCTGCCAGAATGGGAACAGAGACTTCCCAAGGACTGGGAGAGGAGAGGGGTCAGAAGGATGAAGTCAGGAAGGAATCCAGGACATTTTATACTCTAGAGAAAGGAGCCAGGAGAACGTTTTGAGCATCTCCTCCTGCTCTCCCAGCAACCTTTACTGGAGCTCATGGGCACAGGGCCAGGGATTGGGACCCAGAGGGAGCTGCTTGGATAGGCTGAGGCTGCTTCTGAACAGGAAAGAACCATCTCTTTATACTCTTCATGAAATTAACATGTCAGACTCAAATCTTATAAAAAATTATCACTTTGTCCCATATAATGGTCCTAAATTTTGCATGGTGAAATGCAAATTGCTGTGATAGTCTGGGTGTGGCTATTTTAAGTAAAGCTGCAACAGGATTAAGTAATTTTGGAAAATTGCATCATATTTTGATGGTGCATAATGCTACAATTTTCTCAGATAGCACATTAATGTGAAAAATTGTGGAGCCCCTTCTCTAGACATGCACACTAATCTCTGTTATATCTTGTTCTGTGACCATTCAGTGTTTATAAACTCTTCCCAAGGAATGGTTAAGCAGCTAAACTGAAGGCAGTGCCAGGTGCCCATGGTCATAATTACACATATTAAATACAGATACACTGGACATTCTCATAGGATTCCTTTTCTGTGTTTATATAAGGAGCAGACAATGCTTAAAATAATACATAAAATTGATATTTGGCATTCAGCTGATACCATAACCGAGATGCACAAAGTTCAGCAGAAGTGAGGGGAGGTTTTAACTGCATAATTTATAAAAGTAGTGGTTCCAGTGTATCATATAAAGGTAAGGTGCCCACATGGGCTGTGTAGCCTTGGAGGCACCTTGTGAGAACAGAATGATTAGCCATAAAAAGTGTGGAATTCAGGTCTCTGCCGTGAAGCCCGTATTGCTCTCACTTACACTGACATGCTGCAGACATATTTTGATAGTTTGAAGTGGATGACAGTGGGAAGGGGTGGGATGGGGTGGACCAGGGGAGGATTTTCTGCAGGTGACACACAAGGATGTCGAGGTGTCTCCAGGGAGGCTGCAGAGCAGTGGTAGGTCTGGTGTAGCCACTCAGGTGTTCCCTTGTCTCCTCCTTGCCACCACAGCACTGTGGGGCTTGGCCAGGTCTAACCAGTGCCCTTGACAGCCCAGGACTGGTTTTGTTTGGTCACTCCCAGTCCTGGCTTAGTTTTGCCTTGAGGTGGAAACCACCCCTGTGATAGTGCAGTGACTCACAGGGCTCTGCTTTAAATTCTGATACCTGCTGGGGATTCCTGTCTTGGGATACTGCTGGAGTCCTGGGGTTGGTAGGAGTTGATTTGGGATTGCAGGAGGAGCCTGTGTTGGAAGAGCAGTACAGCACATGTATTTTCATGTCCACTCTGGAGAGTTAAAGCCAAGGTGATGAACTGCAACAAGTGAGTTGGTAATTCTTGTTTACTGAAAGGAGTTGCTGTTTGTCCTAAAACAGCAGAGTGACTTCATGTCTCATGTATCAGTGTTGAGTCACTGCTCAGGTGCTGATGGGGCAGTGAGGCTGCAGCATCCAGGCTTTTCCTGGGAAGGCTGCAACCTTTTTCTTGGCAAAGGTGAATTCTTCAGCCCTTCCAGAACTGTGGCTTTTCCTGGGAAAGGTGTCAGCCTTTCTGGTGGGAAAGGTCAGTTCTTCAGCCCTTCCTCAACTGGCTGCAGGTGCTGCTCTGTGGATCTTCCAGTGACTTCTGAGTGGAATTCTTGATCTCAAGTGCTTTCTCTTGGAAGACAGATGTAAATCCTGCTCTTAGAGCAGGGCACCAAACTGGACCAGTCACCCCAGCAGCAGCTGCAGTGTTGGGGTAGTTTGGGCACAGCTGGTGGAAGGTTGGTTGGCTGGTTTTGGTGTGTCACACCTTTTTGAAGCAGCAGTTGTTCATGGCTTGCTGGAAGTGCCTCACTGGGTCAGTTAACTACCTGATGCTCCAGCAATCCCCCTGATGGTTTAGAGACTATCACAGCCCAGCCTGGAGGAGATTTCATCTTCATTTCCCTGCTAAAGAAGTCTGGGGAAGTAACCCCCTGAGCAAGCCAGAAGCTGTCTTCACTGGAGGGTTTTAACATGGGTTTTGATATTGCTCTTCATGACAAGTACCTGTGTTTCACTGACTAAAAGACCCTGGCAGGGCTGTTTTATAGGTACCAGAAGAGCTACAGAAATGTAACAATTAATAACTGAGGCCTGTTAAGGTAAATGGGAGGAGACAAGCCTAAACCCCACATTAGATGGAGACTCAGTATAAGCTGTTGCTGTCACTTCTGCCCTCTCTGTTTGCCCTGGTTTTGGTTCACTTCTCTGCTTTACTCTCCTAGGTTATCTACTGTTCATTTGGAGGAATATCCAAAGGGCTGCACTTCAATAACTTGATAGTTGGATTAGTTCTACTCACAAGAGGCAGAGAGGAAGAGAAAACAAAATGTAAGTGATTTAACTTTGGACGTCAACAACAAGCTTGTGGGTAGGGAGTGTAAATACACTTCTGTAGAGCAAACAGGGATTGTGGTCCCTGGTCTTACATGTAACCAGGGCACACATTTTCCAATGAAGATAGGCTCTTTTAAACATTTTTAGCTGTATTTTTTTTAAATTTTGTTTCTAAAATCATCAAAATTAAATATGTGCTGTCATCATGAATGGAAGTGTTGGGATCCTCCAGGAAGCCTGTGGATCTCTGTGGAGGCAGAGGAAGGAGGATGGCATTGATACTTTTCAAAGCAAATGAAAGCATCTGCCTGCTGACTTGTGTTGTTTTGTCTTCTTTGTTAGTCTGACTTGATAGTATTTATTTTGTTCTGATTACAAAGGTAAAAGAGAATGGGCATCTTGACCTAAACCTTGTTTTGAGCTCTGTTGGAACTGGATCAACCAGAGTTTTTATTCCTTCAGTCCTTGCACAGCCTTTGGCATTCTCAGCCCATTGTAAACTTAAAATTTGACAAATGTCACTGCCATAGTTGTTGACACATTATCTCTGTTTCCTCAGATATTTTCAGTCTCTTCTCTAATGAGTCTGGGAGTTATGTTGTCCGTGATGAGATGGAGAAGATACTGCATGTGGTTGATGGGAAGGTCCCAGAGTCACTCAAGAAATGCTTCTCTGAGGTATTTCATCCAGCTTTTCTCCTATTGCATTTCCAAGAAAGTAAAAATTACCTTAAGTAGTTTCTTTTTCTTGCTCCTGCACATATGGGAGCAAATTGACCTTGTTTAAATTGGGTAAAAGCTCCCAGTTTTTTCTGTTGTAATATTAGATGTATTTCGTGGCTGGGAACAGCAGTTTGGTTATATAAATGCAGGCATTCTCCCTGCTCCTGTACTTACTGTGCTGCTTTGAAAGATACCATTTCCCAGGGGTAATCATGTTATCAGGTACATTTAAATACTAATATTGCTGGTGGGAACTTATTCATTAGCGTGGCCATTTTATTGCAATTAGGGGAGAAATCTGGAACACGGATCTGAGAGGGAAGAAAATCTGCATCTTGGATTTAAAAATGCCTGCCAGCAGTGGGTGCTTAAAAATAATAGTTTTATAGTATTACTCTTGTCTCCCTGTTCCTGCCAGGAGCTACAACATTTACTTATGCTTCGGGTTGTTTGAGAGGTGTAATCTTTATGAGGCTTTGCTGCAGTCCTGCTCCAAAACAGGCTATTGGTACTTTTAGATATTCACAGATGATTCTCAGACACCAGATGAGAGATCCTGGTGAATTGTCAGATTTTGTGCCTTTGATTGTTATCAGAGGGCTAAGATCAGCAAAATCTGGACATGACTGTACATTCCACTGACAAATGGATTGACCACGAGCTTTATTAGTGGCTACCAGATTACTTGATTGCCTTAGATTTTATTATCCTTATTGAAGATAACTTTTGCTCTGGACTTTGCCTGAGCCAGACTCCTTGGATCTGGCCCTGGGATCGTGCTGGATTTGTAGGCAGGGATGACATTCCTCAGTCTTGGCTGGAGTCACAGCTCAGATGGACACTGCAGTCCAGCTTTGGACCTGACCCATGCTGGTATTTCCTATTTATAATTTCCCATCAGTGTATGGTGTGATGAATTGCACCCTACAAGTTAATTGCATGCTGTCCAAGAAATCCAGAAATACTTTATGAAGGCTTGCAGGAAGAGGAGGATCAGTCTGGCTTCAGAGCATTTTCCTGCTCAAGAAGATGCTGCATATTGATTATTCTTTTAAAATGAAAATAACCCACTCAGCAGGATTTACTGGGCTGATAATCACCCTCAGTCATTGCTGGAGAGTGAGGAGGTTTAATGCTCCTGCTGTGGGCCTTCCTTCCTGCCATAGGGAGGGGAGGGTGAGCTGATGCTTTCAAGGATGATGTTTGAAGGTGCTTCAGCTCTTGAGAATTATTGCACATGCTCAGCTAGAAATAGAAGCTTTAAAATAAATCAGAGTTTTCCTTTTGTTTCTGAATTACAGGGAAGATATTCAGGGATACCTGTATTGCTCCAGTCCCATCATGGCTCAGCTGTAAACATTCCTTGCTTCAAATGTTTGGGGGTTTTTTCCTCCTGTCCCTTTTCCTTGTCCTTTTTCCTAATCCATTGGAACAATTGGAATCTGAGTGACACAGCTCTTGCTGTGCTTACAGAGAGCAGTGCAAAGAGTGGAGCAGGCAGTGAGAAAATGATCTTGTCTCTTGATCCAAACTGTTAGAGAAATTAAAGAATAATAAATGAAAGAAACTGGGAGGATGGGGAGCCCCTGGCACCTCACAGAGAAGCTGTGGCTGCCCCATCCCTGCAAGTGTCCAAGGCCAGGTTGGAGCAACCTGGGATACTGGAAGGTGTCCCTGCCCAGGGCAGGGGGTGGAGCTGGATGGGCTTTAATGTCCCTCCCAGCCCAAACCATTCTGGGATTTGCTGCAGGGAAATGTAACAGTCCTTAGTGTAGGGAAAAGAGGCATAAAAAGAGTGAGTGTCTGGACCTGAAATAGTCCCCTGCAGTGGGGATATGAAGCAAATGTTGTGGCAGTGCTGGTGGTGAACCATTGGAGCAGCCTGGCAAAGGGGATTTTCAGTGTTCTGCACTTGGCAGTTGCAGACAGTCCGTGGCCAAATGTAAATTGTTGGATTCTGTAGAGATGTAATTCAGGGAAGTTTAATGGGCTGTGATATGAGGGGAGTTTAAATAATCAATGACTTGAAACCTCTTCCACTTTGCAGCCCCCTGTTTATTTCCCCTGGAGATTGGAATCTCCATATAATGAGTTTGTCTACTGATAATGGGTTTGCTTTCATTTGAGTTAGTTTTGTAGGTTCTGTAGAAATTAGTCTGCTGATCCTGATGGTTTCATGGGCACAGCTTGGAAAGGATTCAACTAAATGGTTTAAACAGCCTCTCCAGCAGTGAAATTCTGTGAATGTGCAGTTTTTATGTATGAACAAGAGCTCCATGGGACATCCAGCAAGAGAGACTGAGGGGGGAGATCCTGGGAATGTCATGGTCACATGTGTGCTCCAGAGTGGGTTTTGGCCAAAAAATGGACATGTTACTGCAGTGATTAATCATGGCATTGGTTATTCCCAGCTCTCATCTGTCTGTGTTAGGTGTTTGTGTTCCTGCACAGATAGAACAGCGTGTTGATGATTTTATAGCACCTGTTATTTGGCACATCAGAGCTCTTACCTGTGGTAACAAATTGAAATTCATAAAAATAACCTATTCTGTTTCAATTGTAAGTAACTGTTTTTCTTTGAGTCCCTTTACCCTGAGTTTCAGAGTACACAGGTTTCCAAAGGCCATGTTGAGTAGGTGTTTGAAGTGCAGAGAGAGCTGAGGAGTTCATTTCCCTCCCAGTGCTGCTCCTCAGAAGGAAAGGGAAAAACAGGCACAGTTCCAAAGAGCAAAATCATTTCAGTCCTTATTTTTCCAGGAGATTGTCCCAATTTTCCTTCATACAGCTGGCTGGTTCCTGTTTACTGCTACTGAGACAAACAGCTCCCATTTTCTGCTGTTTCTTGCAGGGTGAAAAGGTGAACTACGAGAAGTTCAGGGTTTGGCTCTTGCACAACAAAGACGCTTTCACGTTCTCGCGGTGGCTGCTGTCAGGGGGGGTCTATGTGACCCTCACTGATGACAGTGACACCCCCACCTTCTACCAGACCCTGGCTGGAGTCACCCACTGTGAGTAAAGGATGCTGCTTCTGCACATCTTCAACAACCTTTTGCATTTCAGCTCTTGTTCTGCCACAGTTGTTCATTCAAACCTCCCCACTCAGAGATAAAGTTCTGATTTATTCTCTGCTTTTTGTGCTAACGTTGTTCTGCCCAAGGACACTGTGGCTCTTAGTTTTAAGAGTTATCAATGCTGCCATTGCAACACTTCTGATAGAACTTCTACCAGAAGTTTGCTACTGAGCAGGTTGGGGAAAAAAAATTAAAATAAAGGTATCTTCTCTTTGACAATTAATTTTCTGAAGTGGTTACCAGTAATACTGGTCTTATATTTGGTCTTTATAGTGGATCATTGAACTGTTGGGACAGCTGAGGAAATAATGCTTGTTTCAGAAATAACTGTTACCTCCTCGTTTGCTTGTGCAATAAAACCAGTGGTATTCCTGGCATGTGATGCAGTCAGGGAACTGAATTAACTACAGGGGAGCCTCCTCGGGATTGGCTTTAGGAATAATCTCCAAAGAACAAGTGCTGCCTTGTGTCTCTGCTGCTGTAAAAGAAGGAACAGCTGGTTTTTAAATTAAATCTAAAACCAAAAGGCTGATAAATTATGATTGATGCCTGACTGGAAGCACCCATTGCAGTAAAGCATCTAAGGGACTGGGATCCCTGGGAGAAGGGGGGTTGTTGTGGAGGTGGCAGGGATTTGATCTGGTGGGGTTTCCTGTGCTCTCACAGATTGGTTTTGTTGGGCTGAGTGTGGCATTTAATCTCTTCAGTGGGTGGGTTACTTGAATAAAGCAACACATACAGGTTTTTCTCTTGGTTTTAAAAATGAGCATTAAAGTCATTTCCTCACCATCTGAAAGGAAAAGGCATCAGAAAGTCAGAGGTTTATAAACAGGCAATTTATTTGCATTACACAAGAGGCTGCAGGAGACACTGAGGTCACAGAAGACCATTGAATATTCTGAGCTCTAAGAAATGAGGCTAAAAAACCCAACCCTCTGAGTTTTGGGGAGTTCAGCCCTGGGCAGGATCTCGAGCTGTTGTCAGTCTGAGATGTGCCCTGTCCCCACCCTGGCCAGGTGTCCTTCACCCTCAGTGGTCAAGGAAAGCTTTGCCCCAGGCCTCTGGATGGAGCTTCATTTGATTTGGGGTTTTTATGCTGCGAAATTGAAACTTTCTGAACGGTTTTTACTGTGCTTTTTTCCCCAGAAAGTTTGTTTATACTGAAATTGAGGTTTACAACTAGAAAAAAAAAAATAACTTCAAATTTAAGAACTACTGTTTTAATAGATTTTGTTTCATATTTAATATTGTTTTCACTTCTGATGGGTTTGATACACCTGCAGCCAGGCCCTCAACTATATTCTCACCTAGATGTGCCAAATACATCATTCAAGAAGGAAATGATCTTTAGACTGAAGAGCATAATACTCTACTTTACCCAACCACTCCTCTGTTATTATGTCCAAAAAAAAGTGTTTCCACTTTCAATTTCTAGACTAAGTGATTTTTTCAGTTTTAAACCAAGAATTAGAGCAATTAAGACTGAAGTGATAATTAAAAACACAATTAAGGGGACTGGATGAGAAGCTTATTAGGAAAAAATGAATGGGGGCAGAATCTGTTCTGATTCTTGGGAAGAAGGTGGTTCCCCCCTGCCACATTTGTTTCTCCTGCAGTAGTTACTTTTTCTTCCTTTTCATCTTCTCATCTCAAATTGCTCAACCTTTGTCAGAACTGACTCCCAGTTACTTAACCAGCCTCTGCCTTGGCATATCCATCACCCCTGAAATGCCAGGCCTGAAATCACCTCCCTCTGCCTCTTATCTTGCAGTTCCTCATATTTTAGGGCTGGGAATTCAAGTCATATTTTCCTGTGCTTGCTTTTAATCTCTCTGAGATCGAGTTGGTTTGTAATGATTTCATCACCCCTCCCGTGAATTGCAGCGTCTGACACTGTGAACTGAATTACAGGAGGAAGTCCTGAGCTGTTCTTCTCCAAGAACCAAGCAGTGTGGTCACACTCTGACATGTGCTGCCTGTCCTGCTGCAGAAGTTAGAGTTTTAGAGCCTTGTGAAACATGTTTGCAGAATTTTGGGTCCCTCCTGGGTGTTTCAACACAGCTCATGTTGTCAGGGGAAAAAAAAATGAATTATTTTCTGTGCTATATATCGCAGCAGGTGACTGAGAAATCACAGTAATAATTGGTGGTGTTTCCTCTTTCTTTACTGATAATTCATCTATGGGAGTGGAGTGAAGGTACAACTGGGTGAAAAATCAAGTTTTCCATGGGTAGGGTTAAAAAACCAACATAAAATATCTGAGAGTGTTTGAAGTGACTCTTGAATCTTCGAGTGCATGTGAGATCTGGGGTCGAGCTTTTCAGTGCATCCCAGAAAACTTCCATGTGGTTGTTGTCCCCAGATTTGGAAAGCTCATGTGACAGTTACCTTTGGAGCTCCAGATAAAATTAAATTTTCCCCAATTCCCTTGGGATTTCATGGCAGGGTCGGAATCTCATCCAACAGATGTGCAAAAGTAAGGAAAATATAAGTGCTTGAGCACTTAGAAGTAATTTCAGTCTAATCAGGTCAATCTGAAGAGTAAGAAATTCAGTACAGAAGTATTTTTAACCCAGCTGAACACGTAAAACAGTGAGAGCTGTTGTGACAGTTCCTTTGCTCTGAATGAAGGCTGGGATTTCATACTTTTCCTTCGAGAATCGTTGCCTGCTGGAGAAGAACCAGTAAGTGAAATAATGTTTGGTAAACTGAGGCAAACACTGTTAGAGAGCACCAGGAAAGAGGGGGAGGTTTTAACATCTCTTCTGCTGGCAAATGAAAAGTGAGTTGTGACACTTGCTGGTGCAATCAGGAATTTCCTGGCCCTGGATCAGTCCCTCTTCCAGGCCTTACCTCACCCTGTGCTTCCATCCAACTCCTGGAATAACATGTCAGAGACATGAAAAATTGCCCTGATCAAAGCAGTGGAAGTTGTTCCCATTGATTTGGACACAATTTTATTGCCAAGCATCAGTGGCTCCATTTAAATTTGCCTAATGAGCCGAGCTAGCAGGCAAACAACAGAATACTAATTTTTCACCTGTAAATAACACTTACTTTGCTGTGCAGATGTATTGAATTATATTTCTCAACACATAATTAGCAAGGAAACTTTCAAGTTGCAGGAAGCTGCCCATACTTGCTGCTTTTAATCAAATTTTGTTCCATCTCAAATCAGAAATGTGAATCACTTCATTTGAAAGCTGACAAAATAACTTAAGTCTGTCTTGGACCTTTGCTCCTACAAACCAGTTTCAGAGATAAGAGTTTGTCTTACACTTGAGTACTGACCAATTAGCAGTGGTTTAGATTTTCTCTGTTTCATAGTATGATCATTTAGATTTACATGTATAAATATATATTTAAACCATCATGGTTTAAATGTGGCTTAAATCCCACATTACTGTCGCACAGACTCAGGTGAGACCTCATTGGTTTCCTTCATTTAGCTGGAAGTATTTTTCTGCTGCAATGTAGGTGCTGGTTGCCTTTTTTGTGTGTCATTTTGGTGTGTCTCAGTGTCACGTAATGGGCTCAGATAGTCAGATTTTCAGTCCTTTTCCATGGGGACAATACTCCCATTTATCAGAGGGGTCCCTGGTTTCAAACTGACAGGATGTTTGATTTGTATTTCTTTGTTACCCGGTTCTTGTGTCACTGAGTTGTGATTAAATAACATCCCAATTCTCCCTTGAATTGAAGAGACTCTCCTCTTTTGTCAGAAAAATTCATCAAAGTGCTCCCACTCTTCCTGCCAGCTCCTGCCTACTGAGGGGCAGTTAGGACAGTCTGTAATCAGGATAATAATTCTATTTTAGAGCATACATTTATCACTAATTTAATATAATGAATGAGGGGAGCCCTGGGTAACCAGACAGGGTGGTGGAAATGGAAGAGTCAGTTTTTGCAGCAAGATTGGAGCTGAATGTTGTGGAATTAGCCTCATCTGTCAGAGCTGGGTTTGTCAACCTGTGGGGTTTGTGGGAAGCTGGAGATGGGAGAGTAAAAGGAAAGTGAAATGAGGTGATCCCTTCACTTTGCTCCCTGTAAATGCCTGTCTGGATGTTAAATACATCTTCTGGAGCTTTTCCACTTCAGCTTCCTGAAACACCATCTCTTAATCGTATCTACAAGGCAATCCTCAAGATTTTGGGTTTATTCAAGGTGCTTTTAAGAGCATATTTCATTCTGTGCTGCTTTTTTCCAAGTGTGTGAACACTTGTGCTGTGAGAGGAGCTGTGCTGTTCATCCCTCTCCTGTGGTGTTCCCATCTTAAGGCACTGATAATCCCTGTTCTGCTGGGGAGACACCTGGATAGCTGTGCCTGACACACACAGGGATCTCCCCTGGCTGAGGCTGTAACATTCCCTTCTCTCTGTGTTTGTTTTTCAATTAGGAAAAGCAAAAAGATGAAAGTGTGACATCAGCCCAGGCCAATAAGTAAAAGCCTCAGCATCACTTAATCTGCATTTTGCCCCTTGTTATCCTCTTAGTTCCCAGGCTATTTTATGTCTTGCAAAGCAGCTCTGGCTGCCCAGGTCCCAGAGTGTTCTGTGGGTTAATTGCAAAGCCACAAACGAGTGGGTTCAGACAGAAACACACTTTGTGCCAGTCCTTCAGCTCTGCTCCTGCCTCGCCATGGGGTCTGCCTGGAGATCATGGTAACCAGCAAAGCAGGCCGAGTCCCAGTTAAAATGTTGGGAATATGGTATGTTTCTGCTGCTGTGAACCAGAGAGGATTGTACCAATAGGTGGGTAAAAATTACTGTACTGAAATACTTGGGGAATTCTGGTCGTAGGAAGAATTGTAACAAATGGTGCCTGAAATGAAAACATGCTTTGACATTTTTGTTCTAAGACAGGGGATTATTCATGGCTTGCTACCTATGGAATTTTTAATGAGGACATATGTTTCATGAGAATGGCATTAAAATGAAGGCTGGGGGTTTTTTTTAGTGTTTATCACTGTCATCCCACCTGACTCGACCAGGTGGTTTTAAATTAACCCATTTTTAGTAGATTTACAGTTCTAGATGCATATTTTGGCTGAAAGTGTTTACTTGTTCTTCATTCACAATATGAAGGCTGTGCTTTAGATGCACTTGACATCATCATCCCTCTGATTATATTTGTCTAATTCTTAAAGATTTGAACCAAGAAATGCTGTTCATGATTTTACAGATCTAAAAAGTTTTGGTTCTTTCTAATGGGCAAGTGATGAGGGAGACACAAAACAGCACATGGGAGTAAACTGGTTAAATTTCAGAGGTGTGTAGTATGTCCATGTGACCTCAGATGACCATCTCATGTATTTAATTAACAAAAATGAATAATTACTTGGCCTAGAAAGTCTGTTCTGATGGTTTGGACTACGTTGTATATGTGATACATTTTTTTAAGTAATCTGAATGAAAGTCTAGTTCACACTTTTTGGTGGGATTTGAACAGGCATTAGGGAAAAAAAGGTTATATTTTGAAAAGATAGAATCCTTTATCCATGCAAAACCTCTTTAGAATATGGAGTTTGGCTGTGCACATTAACATGTTTGGGTATTAAGTGTACTGTGCCCTTCTTGTGCTTCATTGAAGTTCAGTACCAATATGATTATATGTATATACCCCAAATTGCCAGAGATCTCTCTCAGATCACATTTATGGAGGAATAGATGATGCACTGCATATCCTGAGAGTGACTTACAAGATTAGGTGCAAAAAATTCACTCTGGAGTAATCAAATTATGCAACAGCTGCTTTCTCAGCTGCCCTTAAACTTCACGTGGGCTGCAATCCAGTAAATCCTCTGGATTTTGTTACCTGAAACTATTGCAGTGGGCTACAGTTCCTTGGGACTATGAATGAAAAATACTCCTTTGTCACATTTTTACTTGTGTTCAACCTAATCTGTGTAAGGCTGATTAGTACTAAGAATGTTATTTACTGCTTTGCCAGTTTTACTTCCTAAAATGTGTGTCTTTTCCTCAAAAGTCAGTGCACTGGGGCTGCTACAATGAAAGTGTAACAGTTAATACTTATCAGCTCTTCCTTTAAAGGTGATTATTTGAAAATTCTTTGCCTTTTAAATGTCTGTGTGATTTCAACCACTGCTTGACTGAAAGGCTTTCTGATAACCTTTCCTCTCGGAGATTAAAGAATAAAACAAGTTACCACTGTAGGAACATCTGTGAAGTACAATTTAAAAAAAAAAATAGAATGCAGCTAGGTTCTGCTGTAGATATTTGACAATGGTTCTCTGGCGAAATAAAACAGCCTTTCAGTTCTTCATTACCAAAGATAAATATTGCACCTGCCAGGGAAAGCAGGTTTCTGCAGATTTACCCTTCGCTGAGGGCAAGATGAGCTTCCTTGAGGGTTTTGAAGATTCTGGGTGTTACATCATTTCAGCAACAAAGTGCAACTCCCACATTTGTTATTCCTCCTCGTTACAAGGTGGATTAAAAGGGAACAAAGTGATTTACATGCTCATGCACAAGAGCACACAAATAACACTGTTGTGTTTGCTAATGAGAGCAGTGATGGGGTCTGGGAATGGCAGTGCAACCTTCCCTGTGCATGCAGCTGGAAGAGCACTGGGGTGTCACATCTTGTGAGCTCTGTGAGCCCTGCTGTGACCCCCTGACACCTGGAGAGGTGGCAAGACTGAGGAGAGTGGATTTTATTTGGTAGATTCTCTCTCCTGTGTTGATACACTGACTGTTGTGGGGAAGCATGTTGTTAAATCATCAAGGCACGATGATGGAGATGTCCCCTGGGTGGCTTTCTGTATTTCTTGGAACATTCCAGTTCTCCATCACTTGACTGTTCTGCTCATGTCTGTGGCAGCCCTAAGGTATCAGGACTGTGATATTTCAAAGAAATAACTATTTCTCTTTCTTGATTTCTGGTGGAATAATGTTCCTGTATTTATTTAAATTATTGCTTCCTTATGTGTTGGGGAGAGACTTTTGGCAGGGCCTGTGGTGATAAGATCCAGGGTAATGGATTTAAACTGAGAGGGGAGATATAAGGGGGAATTTTTTTGTGGTGAGGTTGCCCAGAGGGGTGGTGGATGCCTCATCCATGGATACACCCAAAACCAGCTGGAATGGGGCTCTGAGAAACCTGATCCAGTGGAAGATGTCCCTGCAGGGTGGCCTTTAAAGGTCCCTTCCACCCCAAATGACTTTGTGATCACAACACAACCAGGAGCCAGGAGATGGTAAAGCAGGGAATTGATCCATCTGGGAAGGAGGGGGAGAGGAGAAAGGAAATCAGTTTTTCTTCTGGATCAGCTCTTAAGTCACTGTGAGAGTACAGCAGCTGGAAACGATGCCCTGGGGGTGCTGAACCTGTTGTGAGGGTGCTGAGCCTGCCCTGGGGGTGCTGAGCCCTCCCTGAGGGTGGCAGGCAGGGGTCGGGGTGGGTTACCTTGATGTGCCCCCAGACTGCACACCAGGGTCTGCTGTGACTGCACATGGGTGAGGGATGTGTTTTCATGAGAGGATGAGGGATGTGTTTTCACTTTTCCTGCTAAAAGTACCTCCCAGGAATATGCAAAACCCTTTCCACTCCAACTCTACTTACGTTTTACTCAGATTTCCCCAAACTTTCTGCTGCTGAGGGTGAGGTGTTGTGGAGGTTTTGATGCACCATGTGGCGTGCTGGGTATTACAACTACTTCATGCTTGTTGTGAATTACCTCAGTTACTACTCTGAGTAAACTCCTACTCCCAGTGACAGAAACAGGATAAGAAATCAATAAAATTTCAATTTGACACATAACTTTTTAGGGGGGGAGCTCTTCTGTTCTTAAGCTTTACAGGATTATTATTGTTTCTCTAGACTAAACCAGGCCAAATAGCTCAAGTTAAACCTATTAGAAAGCTGGCGTGGATTTAAGGGCTCAGAACCATCTGGGAATGAGATCACACGTAGTGGTGCTTAATATAGACAGCTTTGTCATTACATATCTATTTGAGCACCAATTAATTTGCACTGACCTAAAGCAGTGTTGTGACACACTTGCATATGTAAAAAGGTTATAAGTATTGTTGAGCAGAAACTTAATCTTGTTATATCTATATATATTTAATTTCAAGGATCAAACATAAGACCAGCATTTGTATATGATGTTTGCAAAGAAAGCACAAGTTCTTCCTCTGGCTATTTTTATTCACCCCTGTTTAGCACCTTGTTTTGCTCATTGGTTTTGGAGTTTGGTTTTTTTTCCCCTCCCCTCTTTAAATTGCCTTAGGAGTTCCTCTGCATGAAGTGTCTTGTAGATTTGTGTAATGACTCCCTAATGTTGAGTGAAATGATTCTATAGTAGAAATAATAATGTGAAATAAACTCTTTTTATATTGGGGAAAAAATGCTGAACAGTGTTAAAATGCCATATTAAAATTTAACCTTGTTACTGTATCAGAGGGCCAAACATTTCAATAGGAATTGAGCCAAGCACTGCCTTATTTTTTCCATAAAAGATCTGAGATTTTTTTAAAAATGTTACTTTATTCCTTTTTTGAGGGTTTAAATACTGGATACTTTGGGAAAATAAGATATTGCACTTGTTCAATTCACCAGGCAGAAATGGGTGAAAAGGAAGAGGCTGCAGGAACCTTTAGCAGTGGGCAAAGCTCATTTCTGTGTCTCTAAACACTTGTGATGGTGCTACTGATGCTGAACTCCTTGGTGGTGAGTAGGTAAGAAGGTTCTGAAGATAAAGAAGATAAAATGTGATTTATTTTTGTTGGTTTTGCAGTGGAAGAATCCGACATCATCGACCTGGAGAAGCGGTACTGGCTGCTGAAGGCTCAGTCGAGAACGGGACGCTTTGACTTGGAAACATTTGCCCCCTTAGTTTCCCCTCCAATTCATCCATCTCTGAGTGAAGGTATGGAGTGGGATCAGGAGTGTGAGGAGGTGCTGCTGCTGAGGGGGCACACAAATACTGACAGATGTAATGGCTTAAAACTGGGCCTGTTCTAAAATGGCTTTTGGATTTCAATGGCACGATCATTCCACTGGGTTCTGACTGTTTGGAAGTGGGAAATGAGGCCTGAGAAATGTCTATTTGTTGGGAAATCTGGAATGATGAGGGAAGTGATGCTGCTGTGTGTTTCATTCTTATGAGTTGTCAGGAAATACAATCAAAATTTACGTGTAAGTTGCCCCTTAGTTGCTTAAGATTTTTCATTGGGTTCCTTAAGATTCTGTAACGACAAACTGCTGCCCCTGAATGAGAGACCCTTCCCCAACAGTCTGAAGTTAGGGAAGATTTAATTCAGGACACTCAGGAGGTTTGTGTGTTATTTATATTAATAACCAAACTGGTCTGTCCAGTTGAAGCCACTCTGGTAAGGACTGGAGGTTGCAGTTGTGCAATTGCCATTTGCTGCACCACATCAGGACATTCAGGAAGGTTCCCCTTGCACACAGGTTTTTGTCTGCAGCCCAGCAGTGGCAATTTTTTTGTCACCAAATGCTTGGCTTTACTGACAAGTAAGCAGAAAATGGGAAATTCATCTGCAGTGGATGCAAGCTGTTAAAAAATCAGGACTTGTGTCCAGTTCCATAGGGATTTATCCCCATATCCTGTTCTTCCTAAGTGGATTTTATCTACCTACTGATACAAATTTACACAGCTGCTGTGGGGAAGCTTGAATGGTTTCTGGTCATTCTATGGCTTCTGTGGAGCCACTGTTGCTAAAAAGAAAAGGGGATAAAAAAGGTTTTAAGTGCTGAATGAATGGAATTGATAAAGCCTTTGAAGGCTGGTAACTAAAGCTCCTGAGGGCCAAATTTGCAGTGAAATTCAGTGATTTCCATAGGAGTTTCTGTCAGGCACATTGGAAAAGTGAAGGCATTTGGCATCTGAGACTGTTTTGTCCCTTAGCCTTTGGGAAAAGGCCTGTCCTGACCATACTGATTGAGATGTTCCCTGTGAATCAGAATTCCTGATTCCCTCCCCACCCCTGGCTTGACCAGCCGTACATGAACAATCTAATTCACCTTGAAATGGTCTTAGTACTGCTTAATTGTCTTTATTACACTTAATAAGAATAAATTACAAGTGTTTGTACTTCTCCTTGCCACTGTTACCCATTAACCCCTCCTGGAAATGCTGACTGGGACTGTCAGGTGCTGTAACAGGAGATGCTTTTGTGCTTTGCAGGTTTGTTTAATGCTTTTGATGAAAACCGAGACAATCACATAGATTTTAAAGAAATTTCCTGTGGGCTCTCAGCATGTTGCAGGGGACCCTTGGCAGAGAGACAGAAGTGTAAGTATGCAAAATGTTTAACTGTTAATTTTAGAGGAGTTTTTCAGTTTGAGGTTTTGAGGGGTTTTTTCCCCCTGAACAAGTGCGTGTCTGGGAAAAGAAATTAAAAAATTACAGGAATTTTAAATATCAAGGTTTCCTTTTATAAAGGATGATTAAACCTAATTCTGTGTGTTTTATAACTTACCAGTAGTTTCATATAAATTATCAGACTGGGAAAAAAACCCATATTTCAGAAGTTCTTTTGCAGTATTCTGCATTATGATGCAGAAGTGTGTATCTCAATACAGAAAGTGCAAACACTTACCTGCCCATTATATATAATAGAAACCAAATGTCCTATTTGATTGTCTTGTGCTGAATAGCATGTTGTGGCTTTTCACTGCCCAGTCCTCAGCTGACTCCCTGCAAGGTTCTTGTGCTTTGAGACACTTTTGTTCCCTCCTTTCCCAAAGCCATATTGCTGCAACTTAAAAGCCATCAGTCACTGGAAATTTCTGGATGCACATATGTTCCCTGCTCTGTCACATCAGAAAGCACAGCAGAGGATTGCAGGGATCTAGATTGCAGTTTATTAAACACAGCTGCTCCATTTCCTCCCCACCACACACGGATCCTTCCTCGGCACAACTGCCAGCGCTAAATCAGCTTCTTGTGACTCTGCAAGAAGCACAAAAAGAGGGTTGTTGAGTGGCTCTTACAGAAAAGTCCTTTCCTTCTCTCTCAGTTTGCTTCAAGGTGTTTGACGTGGACAGGGATGGGGTTTTGTCTCGCACGGAGCTGAGGGACATGGTGGTGGCACTGCTGGAGGTCTGGAAGGATAATCGCACGGATAAAATACCTGTGAGTTGTGCTCGGGCTCTTATCCCTCCTGTTTCCTAAAGCCACCCTGCCACAGTTGGAGTGTGAACACTGAACAACCTCAGTGAAATACAGGCTTCCCTGATACCTGCTCTGAGGAACATGGATAAAACTGGGTGTGCCTTGCCTTGCACAGCTTTGCCCTGCCCAGAGCAGCAGCATTTCATTATTGTGTCTGTTCTTTCCTGTAAAGAGACCTCAGGTATCGAAGCACCCAGTTCTGAATTACATAGTTGTCCTCAACATCCCTTACAGTTACGTTTTTATTCTGAATTCAGCTCCAGAGAGTGCTGGGGGACCCTAACTCTGTTTTCTGATCCTTCTGTTTAAGGAGCTGGACATGAGTTTGGCTGAAATTGTAGAAGATATTTTGCATACTCATGATAACACAAAGGTAGGATTTGCTGTTCTTGTCACTCTTACACCCTTTTATCTTCAGTTTATTTATAAGGAAGTAAAACCTTTCTTTAGAGCAGAGATGGGTCAATAAAAGAATCTCTTTCAAGAAATGTCACCTTTCCATTAAAATTTACCACATTATTCTGTAAGAGGTTTGAATTTCATAAGCCATTTTTATGTATGAAACTCACCCAAAAATGCATAACCAGATGAAACTAGTTTGAAGCCTGCACTGTTGCAGGGCTCTGCTGTGCATCACTAACACCAGTTTTAAATCTGATGCTTGGCTTTTGTTCTGGAGAAACTGTTCTTTTGGTTCATGTTAAAAATGATCATGTGAAAAAGAGAGCATAAGTTTAATTTCTATTTTGTGCTGTGTAAAGACACATTATCCTCCTGTGCCTCTGTGAAACTATGGAGGGATGTGTTGTGACTGTCATGACACACAACAAAAAGTGGTTTTAGTTTGTATTGTGCTTTATGGGGAGCTGGGTCAACACCTTGAATTATGTCCTTGCTTTTTGGAGAGAGGAGTTTTGGAGTTATCACCCTTGAACAACAGAGGGGAAGTTGCTTCCATTAGTTCATCCTTTGCTCCACTAATTGGGAAAAGTGTCTGGAAATTATAAATAATTTATGAAAAACTCTAAAGAATGCCTAGAAATGCTTAATTACTTGTTTGAATAGTTGTTTTGCTTGCTTGGGATCCAGCAAAGTGGTGGGCAGATATTTTATTGCAATCCTTTAATTGCCAAAGCAGTGGAATATGTGGCTTCTCTCTCTTTCATTCTTTGAGGTTTTTATTGTTTACTTTTTTAAAAAAGGTGGTTTGTAAGCAAGTGTCCAACAGTCTTGATTCCACAAAGAGTTAAAAAAAAAAAGACTTAAGTCTTCAGAATATCTTTTGTAGTTGCATCATCAATGTAGTGCTGGAAAGAGCTGATGGTGCAGTAATTACATAAATTATTTAACCTCTTTTCGTGTGTTAGCTTTGACCTGGGTGAACTCTGGGGAAAATGGGCTGTAAGAGGAGGCAGAGTAACTACTACTGCTGGAAAATTGGCTATGAATTATATTACCATATAAAAAATCCGATGGATCCCAGCCCTGAATGGTTGGAAATCAGGAGTGACGCTGGTCAGCGTTTCACTGCTGTGACTGGGCAGGTGATCAACAATTAATGGGACTTGTGTTCTTAGGTGAGATCATAAGGACTGGATGATCCAAACTGGTTTTTCCCAACCGACAGAGGAAGATGGTGGGGTCTGAGTGGAGGCAGGGGGTGAATGTGAAATCTGAGTGGTGGAGCAGAGGTTGCACACTGAGCACAGTTTGTCCTCTCCTCTCAAAGCTTTTGGGTTCTCTGGGTTGTGTTTGTTGTGCTGAAACTGGATTTTTCTTCTTTCATTGGATCCAATTGTACTGTCAAAGTGGTAGATACTAGTTTTCATCAAACTTGGAGGATAAAAGTCTTATATGAGACATTTAATGAGCATTTTACTAGAACTTAATGGTTTGATGGTTTTTCCTTCCCCTTCCCTCCTTCTCCCTTTCAGCTCGGACACCTCACGCTGGAGGACTACCAGATCTGGAGTGTGAAGAGTGCACTTGCCAATGAATTTTTAAATCTGCTTTTTCAGGTATGTTTACAGGAAATTTCAGCCTGAAACCAATGGTAATGAACCCCTGAGCTTTGTGCATGACCATGAAGTGCAACCTCAGCACTTGTGTCAGTGCTCACGCTTTGGGCTCGGCCAGGAGGGGATGTGGGTTTGCAGTTGAGTTGCCCTGACAGATGATTCTCCACTTGATTATTGTTCCTTTCAGTGGATGGAGATGCCTGAAGCACAATTTGTTAAAGTGAACCTGGTGTACTGTTCAGAAAATGACATTCCAAGCGTATCAGCAGGTGTATTTTCCATCAGACAAAGGCTGGCTTCTTAAAGGGGTTTTGTGGCAAATCTTTGCCAAGAAAGTGACACAGGGAAGCAGAAAAATCTCTCACTCTTTTTCCCTTTATATTTTGCAACCCGTTTCCATTTTCTGTGCAGGCCCTCTGAGGTGCCTCTCACTGCTTCCTTAATGAAGCAGCCCTTGAAAGCTGTGATATCATATCACTGTTCTGTTGCAGCAGCTGAGGATTAAGTATGTGCTGAATTTGGTTTTAATTGAGCTTGAATTGGATTTCTCTAAATCCTTAAAAGCCATATTTTAGCTCTGGCTCACTTTGTGCAGGGAAAAAAACCCCAAAGAGTATTTTCATGCACTGCAGGTTGTTCCTTGCCTGTTTTCTGTAGAGGTTGATACTTGGAGTTTAAATAATAATAATCCTAATTTAGTGTTCACCTCCAGCCCCATTTAACAGCCTCGGTTCTTCCAGGCAAGGCCAAGGAGAACCAGTGGGCTTCCTTCCCATCTTCCCACTGAATCTGAAGCAGTAACAGAGTCAGATTGTAGCAGAAAAATACTTAATCTGAGAGAAACTGTGGGGTTTGGTTTTTTTTTAATGAAGTATATGTGAAAAGCTACCAGAATAGCACATGGTGATTCTCCTGCTTGTGACCCAGGACTACTTTATAAATTGCATTTTGAATGACACTTTTCCAAGAACTTCAGGGCAACTAAACTGAGTGAGAGTATTCTGAGGCCACAGCTGGAAAGAACAACACCAGAAAGTTCTTCAGATTCTCTTTCTCTCTGATTGCATCAGATTTTCCTTACATTGCAACCTTCTCAGGAAGGGTTGCCTTTATTTTTGACCTGTCTAGCCTGAAATATCCCATCATAACTTAGTATTGATGAACTAACAAATATCTCTGCTGTATTGACAGAGGATGAACGAACCTGTAATAAATCTGTCCTGGTGCTGATTACACATCACCAGAGTTACACATTGCTCAGTGGGAGCCTCATGTACAATATTTTTTGTTATTCCTGGTGCAGTTGCTGTATTTTGCTTTCAGATTTTAATGTTAATTTTTAATTTTTGACAGCTGTGTCATGTGAGGCACAGGGCAGAGCCTGCCATTGATTTGTCTGGGCATTCGAGCTGTGTCTCATCTGCAGACAAAAGCCAGATATTCTGAGTGCAGCATCTTGGAAAGCTTGTCAACAAATTGCTTTGTTTGCAGAGGGGTTGGTTTGTCTGAAGAATCTCCTATTAGCTCAGTGTTTGATGAATTTAGAAGGAAACACCAGGACCAGCTGTGTTGTGGGTGCTGGAAAAGCTGTTGCTTCCCGCCAGCTAATGACCTTTGCTTCATTCAGACTGTGAAATGGTCTCTCTCACTGCAATAGGAATTTAAATAAGATATTTTATGGAGAAATCTCCAGATGAGATGCAAATTGATGGCCTCAAAAGAGACATAAGGCTGTAAATCATGGTATGAGGAGCAAAACTGGGACTGTCTTGCCCTGGGAATAAAACCCCACCCAGGAGATGGTGCTTTTCCTCCTGTGTTTGGTTCAAAACTAAAAAGTCCTAGATATAATCACTTCTCCCCATTTTTCCCCTTTCCTTCTTGTTTTAACCTTTAATTTATCCTCTTCCCAATTCCTCATTCCCTCTCTTCAGTACCTGCAGGCATCTTAATCTTAATGTGTGTCTGATCCATGTCAGTCCTGGGATCTTTCACAGCGTGGGCTTCAGACCTGAAAATAATGAAAACTATATAAAGAAACTAAATAATGCAATATATAATAAACTGTATAAGCTATGATAAATATAATAACAATAAACTATATAAATAAACTACATAAATAAACTAAATAATAGCAACTGTTCACCTCTTGGGGCATTTGACATTCTTGGTATCTTTGCCTTAACAGTAGGAACAGGTTGTGAACTCATAACTCAAAACACTTCTTTATTTATTTAAATTTTAGTTCATCTTGCTGCATAATTTAAAAACAAAAATGCTGTGAAGTCCCATTGGAGTTGGTTTTTGCTCTTGTCTCCTGTATGGTTCTTGACAAGGATGACTTTCCTTTTGCAGGTGTGTCACATAGTTCTGGGGCTCCGACCTGCCACCCCGGAGGAGGAGGGACAGATCATTAGGTGTGTGTTCTGCTCAGTGTCTCCAGTGTTTCAGGATCAGCTTTTATGATTTTCAAAAGCACTCAAAGTCGCCTGTTTCAGCTCACAATTCATGTTCTCTGTGTGCAGAGGCTGGTTAGAAAGAGAAAGCAGGTATGGCCTCCAGCCAGGGCACAACTGGTTTCTCATTGCTATGCCCTGGTGGCACCAGTGGAAAGAATATGTCAAATATGTAAGTATAATTATATACTGAATAAGCAGTATCTTACATGTGTGGATGTGTTGATGGAAATATATTGTGGAGCAAACAACTGCTTAACCAATAATGCTTGAAATTAAGCATCTCCTGTCTCAGGGTGGCAGATAATTGTTCAGCTGAATCATTGTTACGTGGTGAGCTTTGCGCTGTCGTCTCATTAATCTTCCCTCATTCCTTCATCTCAAAGCAGTAGTACTTCCCTCAAACCTTCTCATCCATTTGGTGATGATTTTGGTAAAAGTTTGCTTTGGTTGGGACAAATACACACTGTGCATTTTCTGGGCAAATCAGGAGGGAATTGCTATAATTTGATTTAGAGGGAATATGAAAAGTAGCCCAGTACCTGATGGTGATCAAAGGAATCCTACTAAAACCTGACAGTTACTGGTGCTCTTTAATACCTCCCAAAATGTTCAGGGTAAAGCATCATTATGAATTTTACAAAAGAATGAGCATTTACTAAAAAGAAATTTAATAAAATTTAACTATAATATCATCTGCAGGTTAAACAAGTGAAATAAACTTCTCAAAAGAGTTTTATGTCATCATAAGTAATCCTATAAGTATTTGATTTGCTTTACTAAAAACAAATAACTGAAAGGACTCAGAAAACTGCAATGTGTGTGTTAACTGACCATGTAATGACAATTATTCTTTGTGCACAATGAATTGGACAAATGATGCCTTAAATGCCAGAAATAGCAGGTAATTTGATCCTTGTCCTGGTGTAAGTGCTCAGATGTGCCAAGGATTTCATCCCTAATCCTTTGCCTGGTGGCACAAGGCCATTAACTCAGAATTGCTGTGAAAATGCTGCAGGTTTGAGGAAAGAATGTGGTTTTTTGTTCTTGTGCTTGCTGTTCTCATTTAACCATATGAAATTCAGCAGGGACAGATCTTCAAATATTTATAGCCTGTAATTATAGCTGTCTAAAATGGTTGGATTTTTGTGTATCTAGATAGAGAAAATTCTGGCATTTCCCAATTTTTACATTGTGCAGAAGGGTTTATTCGATTCATTTCTCAGTTTTGGCTGCTTATTTCTGCAGAGTTTTCATTGGTAGGTGTGGCAAGTATTTTGAGTAAAGCTTGTGATGTGCCAAGTGGATTTTGGTGGTTGGTCTCACTGACATGTCTTGGATAATGGCTTATAAATCACTTTTCTACCCATTTTAGGATGCAAACCCTGTTGTGATAGAGCCTTCATCTGTGCTGAGTGGAGGTAAGAATTCCCTCGTAGCTGCTCCAGCCAATCCCTCAGAACAGGGAGAAGACAAAGTGGGAGGTCTTAATTACTGCAGTGCAACAGAAGAAAAGTTTTCAGATAATATTTCTACTGCCTCAGAAGCCTCAGAGTCCACCAGCAGCAGTAAGCACCTTATTTCCTTGGAGGTTTAATGTACAACAGCTCTTGAAAAAACTCCACCCTCCATGGACCCCTCCAGCCAAAAACATAACACAGTTTGGATTGCAGGACTTAACGGGGTTGTTGGGATTTTTTAGTCTTGTTTAAACAGCAGTTCATCTGTTATGATTAGTTTCCAGAATTATTTTCAAGATTTTTTTTTTGTCTTATCATTTGTTTTCTGAGTGGATTGTCCTCGTGTTAAGTTGTTTGGGCTCGTGCCTGGTTGGTTTATACTCTGCTGTGCAATGAGATGACCTCACGTGCCAAAAAGAGGAAAGAAGCAGCAAAAAAAAAACCATTAGGAAAAAGTTGTAGTTTTACAGGGCATGTGATTTAAATTTGAATGATTTTGTGCAGATCCTAAAGCCACCTCTGTGAAAGAGGATGGGTTTCAATGAGGTCTTTTGGGAATTGGAGGTATTTTTTTCTTGTAAGACAGCTGAATGTTGCATCTGGTGTTTTAAAATCATGAATTTAATTTAAATTAGATCAGTTACTCTGATAATTTTGGGGATGGGGCTTGGGGGAAATAAAGGAAGGGCGGGAAGAGCCACAAGTTTTAGCTTAAAGGTTCTTTTTTTATTTTTTAATCGAAATGTAGATTTAGTGTTCTGCATGACCAGACCAGGTTCTGTCAGAATAAAAACATTTGCCTTTTCAAGAAAAAGTAAATAAGGCATTATTGCATATATATTTAGTTTTATATGTAAGATATTCAGGAGTTTGATACTCAAACATCCAGTCAACAAGCAAATGCTCAACACATTTGCTTGCACAAACCTCCTTAGGCTGTTTCGAACCTGTAAGTGATATTTGGAGCTCATCTATCCATTTTTTACCCTTTGTGAGAGATTTACCCCTCTGTGATTGGGAGGAGTTGCATGTTTAACTGCAGTGTAAAGGGCAGCAAACTTGAACAACCTTTATTTAAAAAAAAAAAAAGAGAGTGTAACTCATTCCTTTCTGTCCTGTGGGACCGAGAAGTGAAATGTTCCTTTTCCCTGTGTTCTGTCCCAGACACCCTTTACCCTGGGAGCCCAGGCTCTGAGGTGTGCTTTGCCAGGCAGCACAACACTTCAGACAACAACAACCAGTGTTTCCTGGGAACCAACGGGAGTGCTCTGCTCCAGCTTAACCCTCAGAAACCAGGAGCTATTGACAACCAGCCCCTGGTGACACAGGAACCCGTGAAGGTAAATGTGAATGGAGGAACAGTGTGTTTTAGCTTACTGGTGTCACAGCTTTCTGTGGCTTGAGCTTTGTCAGCTCGTGTCTTAATTCCAAGTTAACCCTTGTCACAGAACAAAATTTGGCTTTCTTACTCTTATTTTAAGAGAGGGAGAAATTGTGTTCTACTTGTAAAGCTACTTTGTGTTCTGTGAGAAAAGAAACGTTCAAAATGTTCTTGCAATGGGAAAGGTGTTTATGGAAACACAGCTTGCAGCATTAAATGTAAAATATTTTTATAATTAAACACTTGGGTATTTTCCATCTGAATATGAGTTTATTGCTGTTCATAACAACAGAAAATCATTAACTAAATAGTAAAACTGACGGGTTTTGGAGTGTTTATGCAAATAAAAGGTGGAACACGGACCAGCACCATCAGTGATGAGCAGGGATTGGATTTCTCTATCCAAAATTGTTGGGAGTAGGTGACACGAGAGACAAACACATTATGGATTTTATACTGGACAGGCTTTTAGAGAAATAGTAAATAATGAAACTTGCATATTAATAGTTACATTTAAATACCATCTTTCAGCATGAAAAGCTGTTGCTAATTGCTACTTAGAAGGTTTTTTAATAATTAAAGAGTGTTCTGTGTTCGTGAACTAATATCATTGTGGCTGTAAACTGATTTTTCCATTTGAGATGTGACAAAAGCTCTTTTCTTTTTTTACTTTTTGCAAGGCTGCATCATTAACAATGGAGGGTGGGAGGTTAAAGAGATCTCCACAGCTGGTTGAAGGAAAGGACTATGTGATGGTACCAGAACCAGTTTGGAGAGCACTTTACCACTGGTATGGAGCAAATCTGTCCTTGCCCAGGCCGGTAAGTTGGGATTTTACACACTTTACTTGCCATAACCACTGAGATAACACAAAGCACCTCATTTATCCAAACCCCTGCCAGGGGCACAAGGTAACTTGTTACAGTCACCTCCCACCCATCCTAAATGGAGAGTCTGGAAGAGCAAACTGGGAAAAATCAGTCTCCAAAATGGACATGGCTAGAAAATTGTGGGTATTTAGCAGGAGGTTTGCAGCACAATCCCCAGGAGGTGCTGCAGCAGGGCAGGGGTGCTGCTCAACTGGTGGTGATTGCTAAAGCAGACAGAAGTAAACCTGAGATCAGTTTAAAAGGCTTGGCATCAAAACACTCATCTTGAGAAGCCGAGGTAAACTTTCAACTGGTCTGCAAATCCTGTGAAATGAAAACTGGGACACCTGCAGCTCTGAAAACCCCTCTCTTCTCCCTGACAATTCCATGAAGTGGGGGAAGATAACAATTGCTCCTTCAGATTCAGTGTCATAGAAACACAATGAGCAAAACTTGGTGAAGAGCTCAAAAGCAGATGGGGGAGGTGAGGCCGGGGAAGGGAACAGGCAGAGCCCGTTCTCTGGCATGAGGGATGCTCAGGAGCACTTCAGAGCTGCAGTTTGTTCTTGTACAAATGGTAGAAGCTTGGATTTCTGTGGAGTACCTTCATTCCAGAGACTGGTTGGTTTGTTGTGTGTCAGGCAGTCTCTTGTAGGAGCTACACTTAAAAAAGCCAGTGAAGGGATTTTTTTGTGGTGGCAGCAGAGATGAGGTGGTTGGTGTCACAAACATCCAGTGTCACAGATGGGAGAGAATCAGCTGTGTGATTGTTGACAACTCTCTCTCTTGGCTCCAGTACTGGCAATTATTTTACAGTGAAAAATCACTCGCTTGTGTTACCTCCTCCCACACATTCTCCATGGAAACAAACACCTTTCATGATCCAGAAAAGGCCACATCACTTTATACACAAACTAATGTGCTTTCTTCTCAGAAAATGTCATCACTGTTGTTTCTGTTGGAGCTGAAGTTTAGTACTGTGGCACTTCAGTGTGTTACATTGCTTCTCACAAATGAAGTGGTTTTTGTGCTTCACACAGTCACAAAAACAGTGAACATTCCTTCTATTTAGGTATGTCAGTTTGGGCACATCTAAGTAGCAAAACCTTGGTAGAAGTGGTGACTGAAAAGCTGCAAAACATGTCTGGGGTAATTTCATCTCTTTCTGTCGACATATCAGAATGTAACAAAAGCAAGTTTTAGTCTGTTCTTACAAAGCGAAGGTTTTAATTCAATCCTGTAGGTCAAAAAGTGCAAAACAAATGTCTTATGCAGCACATGTCAGTTTGTTCAACAGCTGTGAAACTTTCATATTGAAGTACACACTGAGCGGAATTAATGAGCTTCATTGTAAATTCACAGATATTTCAGGAATTATAAAAATGTTCTTTCCATGGTGTGGTGCAGACAGCTATGCTCCACTAACTAAGGGGTTTGCTCTTGACAATCTGCAGCTAATAAGCTCCAAAAAGTGCTTAGAAATCAGTAAGCTGTCATTCCTGGGGATATTTGCCCACATAAGAAGTTCAGAAGATTTCTCACCTCCCAGTAAAACAGTTTATTTTGCCTAATGACTGCTTGCTGTTCCCTTTGGGATTCCCAGCACACTTGCAACACGGGTCTCTCCAATGTGTTTTGAACGTGTTTAGGTGATCAAGAACAGCAAGACCAACGTGGCAGAGCTGGAGCTGTTCCCGCGGTACCTGCTGTTCCTGCGGCAGCAGCCGGCCACACGCACCCAGCAGTCCAACATCTGGGTCAATATGGGTATGATGAGCCTCAGAATGTTCCCTCAGCACTTACCCAGAGGTAACTTAAGAATGCAGCAAGAATGTGCAGTTTCTGAGCCAGCCCAGGCTGTAGGAGCTTCCTGGCACTGTGCTTGTGCTCCAGCTAATCACCTGTGCGGCACAGTGATGATCCAAAGGCTCCCTCCTGCCCTCTCCTGAAGGAACAGGCACAGGGAGCGTTGGCAGGGAAGTTGATTTGCATGGTTTACTGTAAGTTGAGAGTGAGAAATGAGCACTGCAGGAACTGAGCTGATAAAGGGCAGAGCTGGTCATTCCTGTTTGGATTTTTGCAGCCATGGAATAGGTGCCTCTGCACTGGGCTGGGTGTGTGTATCTCAGAGTACAGTGGTACAATAAATTAAATTAATGTTCAGTCAGCTGGTTCTGAGCTGCTTGGGCAGCTGGGCTTTGATGCCCAAAATTATTTAATGCTCTTTTAGAAAGCAGTTGAATTAATGGAATGTGAAGATTATTATTTGTCGTGGTTCAGAAAGACAATTCAATAAGAAGTGTAAACATCCAGCTAAAATCTCTTTGTCATAACTGTGGTGGCAATGCTCAGCAGAAGACTGTACAAAAATCATGTTTAGATTGTGATTTAGATTTCAGCTGGGAGGTGCTGCAGGATTTGTCCCTAGTTCCCAGTTTTCCTGCACAGCTGCAAACCTGCCTGGCATGAGAGGTTTGAAGGAATCCCTGGTGTTCACATTCCCAGATATACATTTGCATCCACAGTGACAGATGTCCAGAAACAGCCTCACCTGGCTACTAGAAAATTCAGTCCTTTAGCCTTGCTAGTGTTTAAAAACCTCCTGCAGATGCTCCATTTCTCTCTGCTTTTATGGAATCTAAACCTCAGGTGCAGCCAGCAGCTGCCTGTGTGATGGAGTTCCACCACAGAAACTGCCTGCTCCCAAATTCACCTTTCCCACCTGACCTAATCCAATGGAAACCGCTTCGTTTGGACATCCTCCAATGCCCAAATTCAAATAAAGGATTTCTGCCAAATTTGATCTTGATTTGGAATTATTTTGCACTGCACTAATTCAATCATCCAATCAGTTATTAATCTTGTTGTCTCCAATATGCTTTCTTGCTGTAATCTTACAACTAATCCTCTGATCCCTAATCTCAGAAAATGCTGGTTTGTTTTCTTTGGAAGAAATGAGTACTTTGCTTGGTATACTGAAGCAAGACTGATGCTTTACTGACTTATGATTACAGTATAGTTTCCTCTCTTGTCCATTTGCATGGAATAACACAATGTTGCATCTTTTCACTTGGTACTGTTTATTTTATTTTAATCTATTTACATTGAAAGTAGAATGATGTCACTCCTCAGGTCACTTAAGCACTGCAGTTACCCAGTCTGGGTTTGGCTGGATAATAAAAGCTTTTCATGAGTGTGTAACAGACCTGTCTCTGTGGGGAACCTCCAAAGTTTAAACTAAAACAGCTCCAAAAAAATTAAATCTCAAGTCGGTCTCATCCCTTGTGAAAATGTTTTATTTAAAGATGAGCTCACATTGTAAAGAGCAACACTCTTGACTGATGATGGAATTAATTTGTTTTGCAAACAGGAGATTGTTGAGAGATTTTGGTGAAAATCCTGGGTACCATCACAGGATGTGTTTTTGAGGAATTTAGTCATTAGGAGTACTTTTGTTGTGAAGTCCAGACTGATTCCATCTGCACAGATCAGCCTTTATCTCCCCAGAAGAGCTGAAGCCAAGTCATGCTGCTCCCCAGAATAGTCAGACTGACTTTTTTGACCTTATTTTTTATTTACAACGTTCTCTCAGAAACAAAATCCTCAGGAAAATTTGAAGTGATTTATTTTGAAATTTACCTTTGCCTCTGATACTGTGTCTTTAAGAGACAAAAAGAATAGTAAAACTTCTTTGAAATGATTTGTTTCCTGTGAGACTCTCAGGGGAGCCATTTTCTAATAGGGTTTGGTACGAAGGGAGATAATTTATCTGCTTTGTGATAGCAAGTTTTTTGTCCCAAAGGGTCAGGAACAACTGGTTTTCCAGTTTATTTTATCCATAAATACAAGCAGTAGAACTGTCTAGTGTTTTTGGCAGAGGACTGATGGTAAATGCAGTGTGTGAGTTGTTACTGCCCTGATTGCACTTGGCCTGTGGGCCACGACAGTGGGATAGATTATCTTCTCCCTTTCTCTCCTGACTGTGAATCCAGGGAATGTCCCTTCTCCAAATGCTCCTCTAAAAAGGGTCTTGGCTTACACTGGCTGCTTCAGTCGGATGCAAACCATCAAAGAGATCCACGAGTATCTGTCCCAGAGGCTGCGGATCAAGGAGGAGGACATGCGGCTCTGGCTCTACAACAGTGAGGTAATGGGGGCCCTTCTTCTTCCTCTCCCTCTGCTCAGCTGTTAAATATCTTATTCCTTTCTAGAAACCATTAAATACACCTGTACAGAAAAGTTATAGTGGCCATAAGTTTAACTGCTCAGGTTGGAAAACTCTTGCTCCTCGTTTTCCAGATGTTTTTGTGCATTCCACTGTTCTAATTTCATTGCTTTGAGGGTATTTTACATCTAGAAGTAATAACTACATGAAGGATTTTTTTTCTCCTGCAGAACTATCTCACCTTGCTGGATGATGAAGATCACAGACTGGAATATCTTAAAATCCAGGATGAGCAGCATTTAGTAATAGAAGGTATAAAAAGGGCCTCCAGTTGGTTTATGCACTAGAAATAGAGGTTTCCAGAGGGAGTTGGTGGTAAAGCCAGTTTAGGAAAGTTTACATTGCTTTCTCACACTTTCTCTTGAAACAGATGTAATTTGTCCTTGTTTTGAAATGCACTTGAATCTGTTGTTGGTTCTCAACAACAGAAAATATTAGTGATCACTCATGGAGCGAACAGATTTGTTCAGATCTGGGGGGATCCTTACTAATTATTAGAATAAGGACTGAAAAATGCACTATCCAACAGGAAAACAATCCCAGGGCTGCTTTCTAAAGATGTTCTGGCGTGACTGGAGTGATGCCAGTGTTAGAATGAGTTCCAATAATGATTGGAAACATGGAGATGAAAACTAGCAAAAATAGTAACTAAAAATTCACAGATTTCCCATCTCAGATTTTAGAGAATTTTAATTAGACCTCTTCAGCTGTGTAAGCTCTGTGGAGTAAGTAAAATTTTTTAAAAACCCCTCTTTATATCTCTTTCCAGTTCGGAACAAAGACATGAGCTGGCCAGAGGAGATGTCTTTTATAGCAAACAGCAGTAAAATAGACAGACACAAAGGTGAGTGTTTCAGCAGAGTAACTGAATCATGATGGGAAGAAAAGTCCAAGAATGTATCATGTTGAAACAATTGTTTTTAATCCAAGTGCTCTTAACATTGGCTGAGATCTTGTATGCCTGTGCTGCTTTGCTTGATCTTTCTATTAACTGAAATGCTGGAAATGTGGGTGGGTTGAGGGTATAGACAGATAACCCTGTAGATGTTCAGGTACAGAAGTAGCCAATGATACCTAGCAAATTTTGCATTTTATGTTTATTGTCTTGGATCTTTTTAAGGTAAGGAATTAATTTGAATGAACGAATCCAGAATTCGCAATTCACCTGAAAACAGTTTGTCTGGGTTGTACTGATGTCTGTGGTAGGTCAGGCCCAACAAAACACCTCTATTTCTGTTGAGCAGACCCGAGAGCAGGAGTTTTGAACATCCCTTGTATCTGTGCTGCTGTAATTGGGAGCAGGTTAAATTAAATTGGTTGCTGTGAAAAGGTCACATCTTTAATGATACAGCATTCTGAATTTTCACATCTGCACAGTTGATCTAATGATGTTTTTTTTTTTCAGTTCCTACTGAAAAGGGTGCTACAGGACTGAGCAATCTGGGGAACACGTGTTTCATGAACTCCAGCATCCAGTGTGTCAGCAACACTCAGCCTCTCACTCGCTATTTCATCTCAGGAAGGCATCTCTATGAACTTAACAGGTAATTATCTGTGTGAGACCGTTGGCATTTTAGATCCTGGAACATTTATTCATCCTGTTCTGAAAGCTGAATCTCAGTTTAAAGAAATCTTTTCAGTGTTATCAGCTCTGCAGCAGTTACTGATTAGATATATGAAAATATAACTTCTTGTTTCTGGGAGCAAGAAGCTTTTCTACTTCCTTGTTTACCCACAGGCTTGAACTGGGTTTCAGTTTTAATATGGTGTTGATTACTTTGTAATTTCTAGGACAAATCCCATAGGAATGAAAGGACACATGGCCAAGTGCTACGGGGATCTGGTTCAGGAGCTGTGGAGTGGGACTCAGAAGAACATTGCACCCCTGAAGCTGAGGGTGAGTCTGTACTGGGAGTTATGGGAGAACACAAGAATTCCTTTGAGTAAATATTTCAGTGGGTTTTTTTCTCATGCTACATGTATTGCAATGGTTTGGACACTCAAATAGAGTCTCCCCTAGAGAAAGGGAAGGAAACCTGGATGTGTTGGAAGCTGACTCTGAAGCCAGTGACATCCTGGGCAGTCAGACATCACCTTTGCTATTCCAAACTCATCATGGAATTGCCTCTCCTGCCTGTAAAGGGTGCAGGGAAGGTGTTCAGGAAGGGGCAGTGCCAGGGGCAAATGCCCTGGAAGAGGCCAGTGCTCATCAGTGCTGGTGCTCAGGAATTCTGTGGAATATGTGGTTGTGAGGTCAGAGGAATGACCTGATATGACTCAGAGTTGTGGGATAAAATAATGGCTTTTATAGCCCTTTCTAGGGTCAAAAGATGATGCATTTGCCTGTAAATGAGCTTTTGTTCTGAAAGCAAAGGGCTTCCCTTTAGCTCTTGGCAACTGAATTTGAGCCCACTGACAGCAGGTGTCTTGTCTCCAATATTGTGATTTATTGTTACAACTTCTGCTATGTGATGTTAAATTACTTGGTCATTTTTTTTCCAGTGGACAATAGCAAAATATGCTCCAAGATTTAATGGCTTCCAACAGCAAGACTCACAGGAGCTTCTGGCTTTCCTTCTGGATGGGCTTCACGAGGATTTGAACAGAGTTCATGATAAGCCATATGTTGAGCTGAAGGACAGTGATGGGCGACCAGACTGGGAAGTAGCAGCAGAGGTAGGGCTTAAAAATGTTGGGCTGGGGTTTGTGTGCTGGGCTTTTTGTCCTTATGACACTAAAATATTTCAAGGTGCCTGATGATCCTCTCAGAAGGACTTTAAATTATGTCATACCTTGATATTTCTGTTCAACTCATGTTGAAACTAAAGACTTCATATTTATTAGAAGTTACTACTCAACTTCCTTGGAAATAATTTGACTCCCATAGGCCTGGGTAACTTTGGAGATCAAAGGAACAGTCTTCAGTTTCTAACTTTTTCTTATTTTTTTTGTGCTTCACTTTAGGCCTGGGAAAACCATCTGAGGAGAAACAGATCCATTGTTGTAGATTTATTTCACGGGCAGCTGAAGTCACAAGTGAAATGTAAAACTTGTGGCCATATAAGTGTTAGGTTTGACCCCTTTAATTTTTTATCCTTGCCTTTGCCAATGGACAGCTACATGCACCTAGAAATTACAGGTGAGTGGGGGTGTTTAACTCCTTCTAAGCTGGCATTGCTAAAATAAAAGTTGCACGGGTAGAACAGCTATAAAACATCACATTTTCTTGTGTTAATACTTATTATAGTAATTTTAATATGAGTACAAGGATTTTCATTGCAATACAGTTAAACTAAGATAAAACCTTTAGAAACAGAACATAGATAGCCCATTTTCAGCCTTGAACAGAAATGTGTAAAATGGAGATTTTGAGAAGTTTGCTTCTGTTCACTGTCTTGTGGAGGTTGTCCTAAATCTGCCTGGAGCAAAAACAAAGGCTGGGGGAAAACACAATATGGGTCATGAACTGTGCAATGAAGGACCCCTGAATTGCTGGAAAAGAGGCAAAAGAAAAGATCATAAAAAAGTGAACCAAATTTTGAAATCATTTTCCACTGCCTTTGCAAAAAGACATTGTCTGACATTTGCCCGCAGACCTTGGAAGTTGACTGGGAAAATAAAATAAATTGTGTCTTCAAGTGGGAAAAAAATGTTTTCCAATCAGTAGGGAGCTGTAATGTATTATTCTCATTAAAACTTCCCTGGTTTGCTGACCAGTGTGTTTCTTTTCCCCTTTAAAGTAATTAAATTAGATGGTACCACTCCTGTTCGATATGGCCTGAGATTGAACATGGATGAAAAGTACACAGGATTGAAAAAACAGTTAAGTGAACTCTGTGGGCTCAAACCAGAGCAGATTCTACTTGCAGAGGTGCACAGCTCCAATATCAAGGTGAGAAGAAAAAAGATTAATCATTTTTTGTTACTTCTTTCTTTTTGACATTAAGTTCTGTGTACAAGAACACTGAACTAAAAGTATGATTAAAAAATCAGCTTGGCTATATCTACATGAACTCTTATTTTGTTCTTAAACAGTAATTTGGCTTGCTATAAATAAATTAAAATGGATTGCTAATGATATTTTTCGGAGAAAAGGAGAGAATCATCTTGAGGTAATAAATCAAGTTAGAAGTGATGAATTCAAACACCATCAAGGTGTTGGGAGTAATGACTGGCTTAGTTCTCTATAGTGTGTATGTATATCTGTAGATATATTTTGCTGTCACTGCTTGAAATGAAACTGTTCTCAGTGTGTTTAGAGAACCATCAATAACTCTCAGGTTTTGCTGCAGAGGGGTGGGTTCCTTTAATTCTTCTAGAAGGGGGTAAGAAATTAGATGAAGGGGAGAGAGGAGCTGCTAGGTACACTTTGTTCTCAAAAGAACAAAGCATGTTTGGATAAGATAAAAGATGGAAATGCCTGACTGACTTTCCCTTCTTCATTGAAGAACTTCCCTCAAGACAACCAGAAGGTGAGGTTATCAGTGAGCGGGTTCTTGTGTGCATTTGAGATCCCCATCCCAGGATCCCCTACATCAGCATCGAGCCCTGTGCAGACAGGTGAGAGAAAACATTGATTTTCCTGTTTATTTAAACTGCACACTGCCCTGGTATTGAGAAATTCAGGAGAAAGCTTTGCTTCTTGTGAAGCGAGGATTCTGAGAGTGTGAATCCTTAAGAGAGGAGTAAAGAAAAGGGCAAGAGCTGTGCTCCACTGCGATCCCACACAGAACGAAAGGAGGAAGATCCCGGGACCAGGTCTGGTTGCTGTAGATAACTGAGAGTTTACCTGTCTCCCTGCAGACATCTCCACTGGGCCCTCAGCTAACGGAGCCCCCACCATCCTGATGAACGGGGACCTTCCCAGGCCGCCCCTCATTCCCAACGGGATGCCAAACACTGTGGTGCCATGTGGGACCGAGCGGAGCCCGCCCGGCTGGGCCCTCAACGGCCACGTGCCCTCGCTGGGGGACAGCCCCTGCACAGGCTACATCATTGCAGTCCACAGGAAAATGGTCAGTGGCTTAGGGAGTGTTTGGGGGACACACTGGGACAGAAACTATCAGAGAACCAGGATATCTTTAATGTCCATATGATAATTAATCTTTATTTCCCAAGAGGAGGGAGCATGAATGCATTTGCCCCGTATCCATCGTATGAAATATAAAATATTGTACATGACTGAAATATAGATTGCTGTTTGATGGGGTCTAGTGACTAAATAACATTGGCATAATATCATAAAATACAAACATTTTTCAAGTCAGTGGTCAAAATTTCCAGTATTTAATACTGGAAATAGAGTGCTTTCAGTAGAATTAATGGTTAATTTTAATTGCCAGAGACTGAAATAAGTCACAGGGTCAGCATCCAGGTAATTTTGGGGCTATAAGTTAATGCACCTTTCCACGTGAGTCCTTTTATTTCCCACACACAGATGAGGACAGAGCTGTACTTCCTTTCATCCCAGAAGAATCGCCCCAGTCTCTTTGGGATGCCCCTCATTGTTCCCTGCACAGTCCACACCCGGAAAAGAGACCTGTACGATGCTGTGTGGATCCAGGTTTCCAGGCTGGCCAGTCCCCTCCCTCCTCAGGAGGCCAGCAACCATGCCCAGGACTGGTGAGTGGGGCAGCTCAACCTCTGCCTCAAGGAATGCAGCACAGTGCCTTAAACTTGGTTACAAGATTTAAAATTACATTAATCTCGATCAGGTTTGATTTCTCATAATAATGGCAACAATAAAAATACCTTCTGATCCTTTTTATAACAGTTAAATGTTGCTGCACTTGAGGGTTGGCTTTACACAAATGGGTTGATTTGTTCTAATCCAGTGATTGATAATTATTTTTATCTGACAAATTTAGGCCATGTAAAGGCAGGTTTTAATAGCTTAATCTAATCAAAATAGTAATTTTAAGTTTGTTTTTTTTTTTATTTTTAGGTAGACATAAACCTAGTGAAGGGGGGTATGGCAGCAAATGAGTGCTGCTGTTTGATGTTGTGTTCTCTTCTGTTTCAGTGATGACAGCATGGGGTATCAGTATCCCTTCACCCTCAGGGTAGTTCAGAAGGATGGAAATTCTTGTGCTTGGTGTCCATGGTACAGGTAAATTGTCCTTTTTCCGATTTACGGCAAGGAATCACTGCAGCAGAAAGGTAATTCATGGTAATGGGTCTGTGATAGATTTCAGACTTCAGAGGTAATATCAAACAATAAGAATCTAGAATCCAATTTCACCAGATCTCTCCCAAGGCAGACGTGCAGCTTCTATGGCATGGAGAGCTGAAAGCTGGCACAGAAACTTTAAATTAGGAGAGAGACATGAGGTTATCAAAACCCTCTCAGAATATTCCGTGTGCATGTGTGTGTGTGCAGGCAGGTGTTCCACATACTTGGATGGTTTGGGGGGGTTCATACAAAGCCAAACTTTAGATGTAAATCAGCTGCCCGTGTGAGTTCCTGTGCCATTTGAAGGGTAAGAACTAAGATGGGCAATAAGAAATTCACCCTGGTAGGATGCTTGGAAATTTTCCTAAACAAAAATTCCAGGCCCCTCCTGGAAAGGCATTCAGACATACACTCGTTAAAAAAGAAAAAAAAGAGTATCTTGCAGCTAAATAATCAAGTGAATTGGTTATCATGGAGTAAATGATTTGAGGAGACAAAGCAGTGTAGTTTTGGGGGGTCATAGGTTTGGACAACATTAGATCGTGGAATGGAAGGGACCTTAAAGCTCATCTCCTTCCAACCCCTGCCAAGGGCAGGGACACCTTCCACACAGGAACCTTCCCTGGATCATCTGCAGGCAGAGGCCTGGAACTTGGAGCATGAATATGTTAAAAAACAGGAGCAGAACTGAGCAAGTGAAAGTCACTGGGCAGTTGCTCATCAAATCTGGTGTTTTGGTGTAGGTTTTGCCGGGGCTGTAAAATCGAGTGCACGGAGGACAGGGCTTGTGTGGGCAATGCTTACATTGCTGTGGACTGGGACCCCACTGCCCTCCACCTGCGCTACCAGACGTCCCAGGAGCGGGTAAGACCCCAACACAAACCCTTGGCTCTGAAGCAAAACCCATTTCCCCTGGTTTTCTAATGTCTTTGATGCTTCTGTAGTCCATTTTCTCTTAATGTAGAGTCAGTAATCATGGAGCAGTGTAATCTGGATAAATTGATGTCAGTATTAGACCTCTTAAGGGGTTGAATAATGTGGAAGGGAAGCTTTTAAGCAACCACAGCTGTCTGTTGTGAGTTGCTTTTGATCTAGTCTCCATAATTTTTTTTTTTAAATTACAAAGTATGTTAATTTGAGGAATTTTCTGTAACTATGAGCAGTTATGCATGTGAGTAAATCCATTTCCCCACTGAGTCAACAAAACCTATTTAAAGGTAAAAGCCTGTGCTTGAGTTAGTCTAGAACAACTGGTCAAACTTGTGAGTGCAATCTATAAAGTTGTGCTTTATGGACAATTTGTAAGCAGAGCCCAAGAGCAAGGACAGTGAATTATTTTTATATCTACCTCTTCAGAACTGAAATGAAATTTTCTGCTAAAACTTCACACATCAGGTTTTTATCTTCAATTCTAAACAACTCCCTGGGGTTATTTGTGTGGTGCTGGGGGCAGAGCCTCCCTCTGAACACTGTGTGTACCTTTCCAAGTCAGATGCAGTTTTATCTCACCTCAGATTGTGGAAGAGCACGAGAGTGTTGAGCAAAGCCGCCGGGCCCAGGCGGAGCCCATCAACCTGGACAGTTGTCTCCGAGCCTTCACCAGCGAGGAGGAGCTGGGGGAGGATGAGATGTACTACTGCTCCAAGTGCAAGACCCATTGTTTAGCCACCAAAAAACTGGATCTCTGGAGACTTCCCCCTATTTTGGTACGATCTTGTGTAGTTTTCCTCCACAGCAGCAAACGCGACATTTGTTGTTCCCGAATGTGAATCACTTGTTGTGAGGGAGGTGGTCTGCTTTGTTCACAGTCTCACTGAGTTTGCTCTGTGCAGTTCTGTAAGGCAGGCAAATAAAGCAAACCCCAGTTCCTTCTGAATGTTTGTAGCTGCTCCATGGCAGGAAACGGTGGTGGTTTATGTTCAGTGTGAGCTGTTGTGGCAACGAATTCACGCTCAGATGGGCTTTCTGGTAAGACAGTCTTTGCTTGGGGGACACCTGCATTTCCTACTTTTCAAATCTGGTTGGTTATTCAAAACAGACAGTGCTGATCACTGAGTTGAAGCAACCCTTTCCATCAGTTCCCCATGAAAACCTTAGTTTCATATTTTACCATCTTGATCCCAGAATCCAAATTGTCACACACAGCTTTGTCACTGTGTTTACTAGCAAGCAATAAAATGTGTATGTTTTGGGGAAAACTCTCTTTAAACCATGAATTTACTCACTGGGATGTAGTTGTCCTCCTTTAATTTTCTCCAACTTCTCTCCTTAGATCATTCACCTGAAAAGGTTTCAGTTCGTAAACGGCCGCTGGATAAAATCCCAGAAAATTGTCAAATTTCCCCGGGAAAATTTTGACCCAAGTGCCTTTTTGGTACAAAGGGATCCAAGTCATTTCCAAAGGAAGGCGCTGACGCTGCAGGTGGACCCGGAGCCACGGAGCCTCCCAGGGGAGCCCAGGAAAACAGAGCTGCAGAGCTCTGGCACACCAGGGGAAGGAGAGACACTGAACAGGAGCCCGTCCTCCCTCAACACTACTGTCCTGAACAGTGTCAAAGGTAGGTGCTGGTGTGGGGACATTCCAGCCAGTGCTGCTGTTTGGAGTGGGGGAAAAAATCGTATCATGAACAAAATTTGAACCTTTTGGGGTTTTTGGCCAAAGCTCTACATTTAATTTGAAACATTTCTTAGTGTTTCTTAGTGAAGCTTTGACCGTAAAAAATGAAAGAAAAATAAAGTTGCTCAGTGACAAGAGAGATTGGCACTTGTGTAAGTGGGCTGGAGTAAGAGTGAGCAATGTGCTCCTGCACAAAAGAGGTAAATTTCAGTTTCTAGGTGTGCACAAAGATAGATTTTTAATCCCCTGTATGACTCATTACTTCTAATGAAAGAGTGGGTTTCTTTTTAATGTTTCATTACTTAAAAAAATCACTTTTTAAGGGGTGGGAAGGGATGTGTGTTCGCTTTTGTTAGTAATCCATGTGCTTTCTCTTTTAGCATCTCCATCTCTGGGGAGGAAAGGTGGAACCAGCTGTCCCTCAAGTAAAAACAGCAGCCCAAACAGCAGCCCAAGGACTTTAGGGAGGGGCAAAGGGCGGCTGCGGCTGCCCCAGCTGGGGAAGAACAAACTGTCCAGCAGCAAAGAGAACTTGGATGCAAACAAGGAGAACGGTACCGAGCAGGAGCAGGGGGATGCCCTCACCAAGGGGCACGTTCTGGGGGGCAGCCAGAGTGAACTGTGCAGTGCCCAGGACAGCGAGGGGCCTCTGGCCAACGGGTACCTGTGTGAGCAGAGCTCCTTCAGCAACGGCCTCAGCGGGCAGGGGGACACCCACAGCGAGGACGACGGCGCCGACGACCAAAGAGAGGACGTGTGTGCGAACCCCATCTACAACCTATATGCAATCTCGGTATGTGCTGGGCAAGGACAGCACCTCTGGGGGATGTGCTTTGCACGAAATGCCTCTGTTGTGTTCACTGCAGCAGGGGAAGGAGGATGAAGCCCCTGTCAGCACAGTAAATTTGTGGCGCTGAGCACAACTGAAGTGTCTCTCTGCCACGTGTTTGTTCTGCCTGAATGTGTAAAGTTAGATTGTCGTGAGCCTTTGTCACTGAGAGATAATGAATTTGTGAGTCGTTTCCTTGATCCAGAATTGATTCTCTTCTTCGTTTTCTTCAGTGCCATTCAGGAATTATGGGAGGGGGTCATTACGTCACTTATGCCAAAAACCCGAACAACAAGTGGTACTGCTACAATGACAGCAGCTGTAAGGTAAATCACTGCTTCTTCTAGCAAATAACTAATGATTTTTCTAGCAAATAATAACTTATTGCCAAAGAACCTTACATTATAGAGTCATGGAATGGTTTGGGTGGGAAGGGATCCTAAAGCTCACCTTGATCCAACCCCCTGCCATGGGCAGGGACGCTTTCCACTAGACCACAGAGTGAGAGCTGTTTGAAATCGTGAGCATCTCAAAAGCTCCATCAGAGAAATATTAAAATTATTAATTGAAATTGTACATGAGATTTTTTTTTTCCCAAGGTGACATCTGTTCATCAGCTGCTCCCACACTTAAAGATGCTTATTTTGTACAGAGATGGGGAAAATTACTAAAAATAGGAATCCAAGAATATATTTTCATGATGGGAGCAGTTTGTATTCAATTAGTGAATAATTCAGTTCTGACGTTTTTAAGTATTTGCATCTATCACTACAAAATTTGTCAGACTTCTCCAGTAATTAATGGAGCCTGGTAACAAATAAGAAAGCAGAAATGTGATTTTTTTTGGTTACAAACAGACAGTTAAAAAGAGTTTCCAGGGCAGCTGTGTGTGTTTTAAGTCCAGTGACAGTAACACGATCATCCCGTTGCGTCTTCCCGCCCGTGTTTTCCGTGTCCCAGGAGCTGCACCCGGATGAGATCGACACGGACTCTGCCTACATTCTGTTCTACGAGCAGCAGGGGGTGGACTATGCCCAGTTCCTGCCCAAGATTGATGGCAAGAAGATGGCAGACACGAGCAGCATGGACGAGGACTTCGAGTCCGACTACAAGAAGTACTGCGTGCTGCAGTGAGGAGGAGCTGCCCGGCCGTGTGAGCAGGGGAGGGGGGCACCCTGCAGAGCAGGGGGTGGGGAGGGTGTTCCTGGGGCCTGGCACCCACCTGTGGTTGTCGTAGCCCGTGGGCTGAAAGCACAAAAAGAGCCCCCTGGTTAACCAGTTAATATCAAATAGTATTGTTTTGTTCTGTTTTCTCACTACATGCTCTGAACGTTTCTGATGTTGGACATCAGGCTGAGACTGCCACTGGCCTTTAAATCAAATGGTTTGAGAAAAGCCACCTAGGACCAAATAAGAGCTAAATTAAATAGTCCAAATAAGAGCTAAACAAAGTAGTGTAGAGTTTACCAACTGTTCTAACAACCCCCTGAGGTTCTCGTTAGGTTTAAGGTGATGGGGAAAACCAATTTGTAGTGTTGTCTTTGGACAACATGATATTGCTACCTCCTTTTTCCTGCAGTTTTATTGCATTTTATTGGCAAAACAGGGAAAGCAAGAGAAGGAAAAGTGCACAAACTGAAAGAATTATAGTCAAGAGCAGGAGAAGTTTGCAGTTTTGCCACCACTGGTGTGTGTCAGTTGCTTTCTTTCTGTATGTTGGGAGCACAACCAAATCATCCTTTGAGAAGAGATTAATTTCTGCACTCGAGTGGTTTATTATCTCGTGTTTTCTCCACGTGTTGGCTGTGCAGATCAACATGTTTCAGGAATGGCTTTTCTGCCTGAAGAGCGCTGGCTCAGACCTTGGAGCTGCCTCCAGAAGAGGCTTCAGGCTGGAGAGAGGGGTTGTGGTTACACTCACGGTGTCTGAGGGTGTGCACGTTGCACAGAGCGCTCCCAGCTTTCGGAAGGAGAGACGCTTGAGCTTGTGTTTCATGACTGGTGTTGCTTTTAAATTTGCACTTTTGAAAATGCATATAATTGAATTGAAAACCAGAGTTTGGGGTTTTTTTGTTGTTGTTGTTGTTGTAAGGGCTCTGGAGTGAATGGCTGTGAATTATCCACTGTGTATTTCCAAGGGAGACGAAGCTGTGGCTGTCAGGGAGCTCTCGTAGCATTCATGGGTGGAGATATTTTTTTTTTGTTTCATAATTTAATGGAGTTTCTTGGTTTCAGAATTTGGTTGCCTTTTCAAATTTTCTTTTTTTTTTTTTTACAGCAGTTTATGCAAATACTTGCAATTAAACCAGAATTGCTTTCCTTGCAATGTGCTCTGCAACTCAAGGGGCCTGTTTGCAGGAGGGAAGGCGTGACTGAGTCTTAGCAGAGACTGGAAATAAAGATGGTTGTTTTTTGAGCAGGCATTTCCTTAAACATTTTCAGTGTTGACTCATTTGCATATCTGAATGAAGATAAAACATCTCACTCTTTTGGCCTTTTTTTCTTTGGCTGAGTTCAAGCAGCTCATTAATTCTGTCCTGTGTCATCTTCCCAGTTCTGTAGATTCTGTGTCTTCACTAACAGAGCTGTTACTTACGTGGTTCTCTGACATTAACCTTTGGAGTCATCCTAGGGTGTTTTACAAGGATGCCAAACCTTCAGTGGGTTTGTCACCTCCAGGAAGGTCTGAGCTTGATCCATGTAAGAAATGGTATCAGCTGATCTGGCTGTTCCCCAGGCTGAGCCCTCCCTGCCTTTGGAGGTTTTGCCTCTGCAGGGGGCAGCAGATCTGTTCCAAAAATGAGTATTGTCTTACCTGTCAGGTGTTGCTCCTTATCCTCTCTGGTCTTTTATCTTTAAAGTGGTCTAAACATTGAGCCTGAAAAAAAGCAAACATGACTTGGGAATTTCTAGGGTAGAAGCTTTTCAATACCCACTTGTCTGCTCCTCCCTCAGCAAACTCCATGAAAAAGTGAAAGATTTTCAACTGATTTACTTTAAAATGTTTTATTTAAGCAGGTAGCACAATCTACTAATGTTATTTGATCTTCTGTGTTTGTTACATTGGTTGTAATTAATTTTTTAAATTAAATTAATTCATGAATTAGTAGTAAATTTATTAAGTTAACTATTAACTACATTCACTTTGTAAATTATTGTATAAAAACTTATTGACAATGCACTGACTTTAGAAAGATGTTAATGTACATAAATACCTTGTAAATAAAATAGTGTTGATGTACTGGAATATGAGCTGTATTAAAACAAAGGTATTGGTAATTGTATATGGAGTGAACCTGTTTATCTGTAACTATATTATTCAAACAAATTAAATACTGTGGATGCAGATGAAGTGTCACTTCTCGTCAGATAATTTTTAATAACTGTTTTCCTGCTTTGAAGTGCCTGTGCTGTTTTCATTAAGCTTAAATGTGTTTGTCAGTCCAAAAAACAGGATTGTGGGAATGAGCATCCAGCAGTTCTCTGCAGCTTCTTTATTGTTTACCAGAGGTAAGTTGGGTGATTTCTCAGTGGAGTCCCTTGCTCTGTGTTGCTGCTGACAGTAAGTGTGGTTATGGTTTGGAAACAATCCATTTCCAAGGTGGAAGGAGCCCTCAGGTCCGTGAGGTTTGGCTCTCCTGTCTCTGGAGCTGCAGGTGCTCGATGTGCAGTCCCGGGGCCTGACGTGTTCCTGCTGCTGCCTCTCGTAGCTTCTTGGTTGTGGATGGTGCTGAGACCTTTCCTGTGAGCAGGCACTGCCTGGGAGAGCTTGAACTGCAACTACAGTCGTGCTTTTTTCCAAAAAGGAAGGGAATCTGGTGGAAACTGGACCCAAGTCCGGGGTAAGCTGTGCCAGGAGACACAGGTTGTGGAGGTTCTCTGGTTTTGTTTCCAAGGACACTGTTTAGCTGGACATGAACAATTGTTCTGATTTTATGGCCCTTCAAGATGCTAAATGGGTATTTATCCAAGGATTAGCAGACATCAGGATCATCAGCAGGATGATCCAGGGGAGCTGGATTGGCTGTGTTTGGAGCACTGGTGCAGCACTAAGTGATGACCCTTGAGCTCAGCTCAGTTGCCTTTATTGCCTGGGGATCCATTCTGAGAGCACTCCCTGGTCATTCCTCACCAGTGTGACCAGCCCACAGTGTCCCTGGAGCCACTGGGGCATTTCCAATATTGGAATTGGAATTTCAGTGAAAGAATTACGGTCTCTAGTTGTTCCTGCTATGCATTTCCTCTCTTAAGGCTTTGAGGTATTGGAAGTGCGATTTAAAAAGATTAAAAATTCAAATTACAGAGATGTTCATGTGTGCTCCTGTCAGTGGTAAAGCCTTTATTGCTTCAGAAGTACAGCAAGGGCCATTAAATAGATGCAGGGATCGTATCCCTGCCAAAACCTGCAGCCATTTTCTGCTGCTGGATCTCTTTTCCTTCCCAGATCACAACTGTGCAAACTCAGGCAAGGACCCTAAAATTAGCAGAGCCCAGTTTGTAAGATGGGAGGGATGTGAAATGAGCTGGGCTGGAATTTTCCCCTCACACCTTTTTGGTGCTGGAAGTGCCTGTGCTACACTTGGGGGTGGTTGGTCAGGCTTCCTTCAGACCTGTGTCCCTCAGCTGCAGCTTCTGATCCCTCTCCTGGGAGGGAGGGGGAAGGTGCAGCAGGGAAAGCATCTTATTTCCCCCAGTGTGACAAGGGGGACAGATGGACCAGCTCCTGAGGGTGCCCTGCTGCCAGAAGGGGTGAGCACTGTCCCTTCCCTGACAATCCCAACTCCAAAGGTGCTTCCCGTCTCCATCGGACTCTTGGATCTGCTCTGGAGCCGCTGTGTGGCCGGGGTGCATCCCCCTGCTCCCTGCCCTCCCTTTGGCTGCCACAGGAGGCTGTGTCCCTGCGTTTCTCTCTTCCTAAATATCTGGATAGCATGGATTTACCCCTTATCTGCCATCAGGGCCCTCAAGTGCCCCGAGAACGTGCCGGGCTGAGGCCGCTGGCCCAGGGCCCGGAGCATCAGCGTAGGTATTAATTATACCTTTTGTTACACTTGTTCCCTCAGGTGCAGTAAATTGGAGCAAGAAGTGAGTGAAATGCAGCCATCCATGCCTGCTGATTTATCACTTCAGGAAAATAAAACTCTCTCAGAAGCTCGGGAGATTGTGCCTTTTGTTTGGGACAAGCCTCCGACTTCCTTGATCGTGTGTAAAAGGTTTCCTGTTTGTGAGAATGAAAAGCGGTGTTCGGTAAGGTCCCTTAAACAAAATGAGACACAAATGAGAAAATATGTTAAGGATGCTTCTGGATTTGACAGAAATTAAATTTTCTGAGCGTGTTTGCAGAATCTGAAAATCCTGCTCGTGATAGTTGCTCACTTCAGGAGCCTTAGGAGCTCACAAAAGCTAAAACATCTGGGTGACATCCTGGCTGGTTTGTGATAGAGGCACACAGACTCTTGGGGATTAAAGAATGGTTTTCCTTGAGACAGACTTCAGCAATTTTCCTATTTTTTGCAGTGTAGATCTTTTGTCTGGGGTAAAAAGCCCGGTAGGGTCTGAGGAGGGAGAACTGAGCAGGAGGTCGGGGTGTTGAGGGCTCGAGGAGTTGTTCACATCAAGGCAGAGCTGAGAGGACAGTGGAAAATCAAGTTTAGTCCTTTATTTAGATTGCACAAAAAATTACCTCAGGACTGAAAATCACAAGGAAAACTTCTGTTGATTTGCTACAATTTAGCTGTTTTTCAGCCACTGGTGGCTGGAAGCTTTTGGATCTGGTGTGCTTGGTGGTGATGCCCCTGGAAAAGGCATGGGAATAAAACCAAGCCAGGCTGCTTCCCTGTGTTTATTCCAGCTTGTGAGAAGTGCAGAGGCACCAGAAGGAGGTATGGATGCTCATAGAACATGCATTTGTGCAAAAGCCCATCCAGTGGCCTCCCCCTGCTAATTGTGAGTAGAAAACAAGTGAGGAAAAATAATGGCAAAATACAACTTTTATTTTGATTTAGGGTCATTCCAGACAGATCTCGAGCAGTTACCTGATGACTGAACCTCACCTTCTAACTTTTAACAGTGCATTTAAAACTCCTGAGGAGAGCACAGATGTCCCCAGGTGGGTCACAAGCTGCTGGGGGGGTTCGGAGTTCGTGCACTCCCATCCCCTGCAAGAAAAACAAACAGAGCAGCAGATGCTTGAGAGCCTTTGTTCCAGTGTTTGTGTGATCTGACAATACAGGACTCCCTGTACTTGGATATTATTTAACTCAGTGCTGCTGAAAGTTTTTTTCAGCATTAGGTTTTTATTGGGTGCAAAGTCCGATGGAACAGGCTGAGGGAGCTCTGGCGTGTGGGGACTGTGCCGTGCATTTGGGAAATATTGTCCAGTCTGTTGTTTCTCAGCTCTGTGTAACAGGCTGTTTTTCCCTGATCCAGAGTGTTGGAAGCACAGGGAGCTCCTGGGGGCATTACCAAGGCAGATTCTGGTTTATCTCATGGCAGGAACAGAGACTTTTCCCTTTTACTCAAACCAGAGATGTCGAGGGGGTTTTGTACTTTCTGTCTTTTCCACAGACTGTGACACTGACTTAATAGAAATGAAATTATAGCACAGTGTATTATGTGGCATAGAACTATTGAATCATCGTATAATTTGGGTTGGAAGGAGCTGATCCAGTCCAGCCTTCTGCTCAAAGCACTGTCCTCACTGAATTGGAACACATCCTAATGCTGCAGATACCAGTGATTTAAAAAAAAACTACATAAATTTTGTAAATTAGAAAAGATATGTTATTTTCTGAAATACCTTCTTTTTGCTTTGGTTTGTCATTATTCTGTCACAGTCAGGTTATCTCATTTAGACTTTCAGATCTTTCCTGCAAATGTACAGCTGTGATTTCTGACATTTTACTGACTCTCCTTCAGCTTCTTATTCCCTCAAAGTATCTTGCAACTTAAATTGTCTTTACACCATTAATTTGAGGTGTTTGGGTCAAACTGACTTAGAAGAAAGGATCTAAATTGACAAATAAATTGGAATAGTGGTGGATTACATGCTCTCTGTGTTTGGAGTCAATAAAATAGTTTGAGGCAACAGGTTTAGCTCAATCTGAAAAGCAGGGAGAAGTTTGGCCAGGTGTTGCTGCAGCTCTGGGTGGTCTTGGTTTAAATTTGCTGAGATTTGATATAGAAAGCACAGTATTAACCTAAATCTTCTGTATGTTTAGCATACAGTGGTTTGCAAATTAAAAGTTGTGCCTTCCCGTGCTGCAGTGTTTTGTTGGAGAAAATATTTATACCCTTGCAAATAAGCCTTGGCCTCCCAATGAGAACCCACAGGAAAGCTGGAGTGTGCACGAGGTTGGGAGCTGCACAAGGACACAGGGAGCTGCTGCTGTGGAGCCAGAAAGGGGATCCAACACCAGCAGTGCAACTTAGAGCCTTACAAATGGTGTCTGTGTTGTTTGGAGTGAGGGGACAGTGCAAGGAGCAGGGTGATCTGGCTGGACACTGGGAGGCAGGACCCTCCTCCAAAGGGCTCCAGTGACAGCGTGACAACTGTCCCCATGTGTCACTCAAGGCCAGAGCAGACCCTGGGACAGCAGAGGATACGGAGTTTGGGCAGGAAGGGCTTATCCAGAGGTGTTCAAGGCCAGGAGCAACCTGGGGTAGTAAAGTGTCTCCTTGCCGTGGCAGGGCGTGGGACTGGATGAACTTTAAGGTCCCTTTCAACCCAAACCAGTCCGTGACTCAAAGGGAGGAAGGAAAACTTAATTTCCAAACTCAGAAGGGTTGACCTGGCTGAGTTTTTAGCTCTGTGGCTCAGATGTTCTTGCAGCAGTTTAAATCCTGGCTCAAGGCTTCGTTGAGGCGCTGGAAGTCTCTGTTGTGAGCCACCACCAAGCAGAACAGAAAGCTCGTTGGATTCTTTTGTTACATGATATTTTCCTTTTGCTATGGAATAAAGCCCCTTTGGAGACCTCTAAATCAAACCCATTCGTGTTGTATCAGAACACTTCTTCAAGGGGCAGGAAAGGATTCCACACAGGAAGGCCCCAGTGATGCACAGGGCTCGTTAGCACACGCTCCTGTTGATGACCTTGCTCACCATGGCAAATGTTTGTTTGCCATGTGGTCGTGCCTTTTTATCTCCAGTTTTGATTATAAAAATGTTCCTGTTTAAAAGACACACGCCAGGGAATAAATCTCTGTGCCCAACAACCCCTTTGAGCACAGGCAGCCCCAGCATTTAACTTGTAACAAAGAGACTTTTAGTGGAAGCTTTTTGATAAAAAGTTGGCAGCATATCAGAGGACCAGTTTGGCCATGAGATGTGAACAAGGATGTCACACTGGGTGTTTCAACTTCTTACCTTTCCTTTCAATTATTTTTTTAAATGATTATGAATGAATTACAAGCCAGAAGATGATTGCTTTCAGTGTTGGTGTTTTCAAATAGTGCCTCAGTTTCAGTCAGGCTGTTTTGCTTTTAACATAATCCAGAGATCTGGCGGCTCCATGAGACACGAGGCAAACCAGCAGCAGTTTAAAGGAGTAAGAATGAAGAGTGACCTCAAGAATAATTAGCTTTTAGCACAAAATCTGTCAGGATAGGGAGCTTGGACTGCTGTTTAACTGGGACCAAAACACTGGCAGTTTTCAAAGTTGCCTTCCCTCTCCCGTGAGTGGCAGGCGGTGGAACACAGCAGAAGACAAAGTGAGTGTGAAGAAGGGTAGAGTTGAAATAAATAAACAAAATATATTAGGAGCTGATTGAAGGAAGGTGAGGGATAGGACTCAGATGTGAGTATCCCCTCTAAATATGTTTCACTCTGAGCTGGGTTTGCTCCTGCTTCCTTCAGCTGCTGGGTTTGATTGCAGGGCACAGACACCTCCTGTACCTCAGCCTGGTGTTCCAGGCAGCACCAGCCCTTTGTCAGCCCCTGTCTGCTCAGGCAGGTTATAAATCTGTAACCTTGCACTTCACCTTTTGTGTCTTGTTTAATGACCTTTTAAAAATAAATGCAGGATGGCTGAGGGGAACGGGATCGGCCGTGGAAAAGCTGACACGTCCGCAACCTGAGCCCCGATGGGTCTGATTGCTCCAGTCTGTTAAACAAAGTTCTTTTTCTTCCTGGGTAAGAAAAAGAGGGACAAGGGGGACAGGAGAGTTTCCTTAGCTGGGTTCTCTGTCTGTAAAATGCTTAAAGAAGAGGCTGCACATGTCCAATATGAAGACAGACTTTTTACACAAATCTCTGCTATTTCGTTTTCACAAGCCCGTGGAAAGCTGTGGTTTCAAGGGCCTCTTGCAAGAGCCATTGGAATTGTCATCCTTCATTTCTTTTCCATAAAAATGATCATTTAAAGTTCTTAACAGGCTCTTCTTCTGTTTCCCACTCTACTAAATTTAATATACACACACTTGATATAAAAATATATGATAACTTTTATGTGAGTCCATTAAAGTGTATATTATCCCTAAGGACTGTCTTACTATAAAATGCTCTCCACTTGAACGAAAGGAAAACTGAAGTTTCCCACCACTTCCAACCGGGACAATAATTTATTTTGGTGATGATTGTAATGGGTATTTTGGATCCATGTGCACAATAGTAAAACTGACACTATTTTCTTTTGTTTATGTATTTTGCTTAAAATAAAAGATGACTCCAGAGGAAGGTATTTGAGGAAGAATGCTTGCAGAGAGGGTCCACATTTGTTTGGGCTGGGCTGTCAGCTGGACACCAACCTGCACAGCTCAGAGAGACCTTCAGGCTGCTCCCAGTGCCTTTACCACAATAACTCACAGTGCACAATCCCCCCTTGCTCAGCTGACCTGTGCTGACAGTCCCTTGCAAGCTCTACCAAATTCTTGCCAGTAATTTTACTGCTTAAGATTCCCCAAATGACTGGAATGCCAAGAATGTGTTGTGGGTCCCTTATACTATTTGTAGTTTGTGCATGTCCACAGTTGTGCTGTGCCCTGTCTGTGACTATTTCTACTGGTTAGGCCTTAATTGAATTTTTATTTCAGAATCTCACTGTTTTCAGCTGGTCTTTGCAGTGACTTCCTGGTCACTTTTTAACAGAAGGGAAAAAAGGGGCAAGGAGTGGGAGGAGAGGAAGTTACCACCCTTTCAGTATTAGAAATAATGTCCCTGATGGCAGAGGACTCTTAGAGTCGTCAGTGATGATCGAATTCCTCTTAATAAGAACAAACAGCGCTGTCAACGGAGAACGTGCTGCAAGGAGCTTCCCCTGGAAATCACCACATCCCAATGCCACCCTGGAGTGCTGAGGGCACTGCTACAGGAGAGCACCTGATTCCATCTTACAGAGCTTACTGTGTGTGGTGTTTTTCTTTTGTAAATGAGTTGAACTCTCCAAGGTGGTTCTGCACGTCCCCGTGTCCCACAGCCCTCCCGTGAACATGTGTTGCCTCGTGTTAGCAAAACCAGCTGCTGGCTTCACCAGCTGATGTCTCTTTTCTTGAGGCTGAATCCTTCCTGGGGTCATTTGGTACTTGCTGAGAAACAGGCAGGCAGGATTTTGCTTTTTAATAAGCTTTATAGAAGGCATTTATAAATCACGAAGCGTGGATCGCCTGCGGTCCCAGCAGGTCTTCCCTGTCCCAGGCTCAAAACAGCCCTATGGCTGCAGTAGGAACTGCACTGGCTTTTTAAGTGTGTTTCATGCAATCTGAATGTGTTTTATGAGCTTTAAGAGCTGTTTTTCAGCATAAATGAGCCTGGCTCCATCACGTGCCCGCTCCTATCTGTGGGATCATAAACCCCAACTTCCCGTTTATGCCCTGGCACCGCAGCAACAACAACGGGGACAATAGAAACCCGTTCCAGGGGGTTTATGTGGGTGACACCGGAGTCCTTTCCGCAGTGCTTGATAAGACACCGTGTTCCTGCCAATCAAACCGTTGTAAAACCACTGGAGCAAATGGAGCCGTGGCAATTTCTGTGCTCACCACCTGCTTCGTGGGCTGAGCTCTCTCTTCACGGCGACACTCCTGGGACTGCAGCTGTCACAGCACACAGTTCCCAAAATGTGTGAGCTGACCCAGTGATCTGGAGCACTGAAATTCTCTGAGGAGATGAAATGAGTGGTGAATCCTCCCTTTTGCTTGGCTGTGTTTGGCATGAAGGGCTGCCCAGGCAGTGGGGTATCATCAGTCCCAGCAGATCTCTGCTGACAGGGCTGGAGAAGCTTCAGCACCTCCGTGGTTGACTTTCTGTCTTTATCTTGCTGTTTTAAGATTTAAACTCCGTCTCTTGTTTGCCTTAGGGAGGTCACTGCTGCTCTCCCAGGAGTACTCCCAGGTTCAGCAGTGACTGCTGGGTGCCAGGACATAAACCACAATGTTTTACAGCATTGAAGAAAGCATTTTGTGCAATGCTGAGAGCTTCATGTACAGCAAACTCAAGTGATTGTAGGTTTACAAAGATACTGCATTCTTGATAGGAAATGTCTATGATTTATTTAGAGTTTAATCTCAACATCAGCACAATCAGCAAAATGTAAAACTTCTGCCTTTCTTTCTCTCTCATATAAATTCTTCATAACTACCCCTATCTGCAAACCAATCCATCAAGATCTTTCTCTTACGTGCTGGGAACAACGAGCAGTCTTGGTAATGTGGGAAGGGAATGGGTGTTGACATTATGAAGGTAATTTCAGTCAATGAAAAACAATATATTTTTGAGAGGTAATAAAAAGGAAGGGCATGGAGAAGTTTAGCTGGAGATAGCAAGGAGATGGATTACAGGAAAACAAACCCCATGGTTATTAAAACAGTATCAGCTGTTCAGATTTCTTTTTTACATCCAAACACTGTTTGACTACTGGATGTCTGAATCACTTCAGAAGATATTAATAGGTAAAAGATAATAAAATAACCCAAATTGATTATGATCTTATACCGTTTATGATATAACTTTAAATGCAAATTGCATTCAACTGCAAGAAGGGAAATGATGTCCCAAAGGCATTTGAATTAATTGCTGTAGTTAATTACACTCATAATTTTACTTGTGTGACTAATTATAATCAGGTTTTATTGGTGTATATGGATTTATTTCTGATACTAAAAGCCCCAAACAGCAGGTTATTTTTAGGAAATACATTTAAACTTCATAACGAAAGCTGCATGTTCCCATTCTCAGCAGTTGGCTGGAATGAGCTGTGTCTGTTCAGGAGGAGTTTGGAGGAGATCAGGAAGGGAATGTGCTGAGGAGGGGTCTGAGGAGTGGCTGCTGAAGCTCCACTGCTCACTCTCCCAGTTTCTTTGGTTGGTCATTTGAACCAGGTCATTTGTTTCTCTGGCATTGAATTGGTTTTAAATCCCATCTCATTTTAGTGCTTGGTGGAAGAAAATCACTAAGTCCACTTTTAACTCTATCAAAAAGAGCATCCTATCTTCAAGGGTAATAACTTTTCATAGAATCATTTATAGAATAATAGAACCATTTAAGTTGGAAAAGACCTTTAAGATCACTGTAATTTTTGTGGTGTTGTCCTGGGCAAGGTGCAGCACCAGGCAATACACCCCCTGTCTCTGGATCATAGCTGGTTGATGTTATACACAGTATTAACACGTTTCTTAAGCTCTAAAACAAGCCTGGGAAATTCAGTGGGTTCCTCTGTATCCTTTTTTTTTTTTTGGCTACGGGTGGTTGGATGGATATTTTACATGGATTTGCTGTAGGGTATCTTTTTAACTGGAAGGCTGCTGGCTGTGCTGGCAAGTGCTGTTTTCCCTGTGAAATCCACTTCTGGATGGGCTGTGAAGGAAAGGACAAAGCAAAGGGCTTTATCCTCTTCTCCCAGCAGTCACAGAAAATTAATTTTGTACAGACAAGTGCATTTTGAGCTGGTGTTTGTCACAGGAGGAGCTGACTGCACAATGGAGCCGCCAAGTTTGTCAGAATAATAAATCTATAATGTAAATATATTTCTTGTGAGTAATGGTTTGGTTTCCTTGTCTCTTTCTGCTTCCTGAGAAAATGTTTTACTGAAAACATATTGTATTAAGAATTTTTTTTTGGTGCCTGCCCCTCCTGTCACCCCCTGCTCCTGATGTTTGTGAAGGAGTGACGCCGGGCTTGTGTTCATGTGGGACAGCTGCTCCTTCACCTCTCACGGCTCTGGAGCATGTGCTCAAGTCTAGGTCTGATCTGGGAATGAGCTTCTTGGATGTGTTGTACAAACCCCTGTAATCTCAGCTCGGAGTGTTTTTAGGAACAGGGAGGATCTGCGGGTCTGGTGGGTCCCCAGTTGCTGTTCAGAGCTTGAATGGGCTCTGCCATGGCAGCAGTTCCAACCCTAAGCCAAAGTCCAAGCTGCTTCCAAAGGACAGAGCTCTGATCAGCAAAGCTACATCCCCACTTTGATAATCTCCCAAACATTTTGGTCTTTGCCCTCTTGAGCACTATCACTTCACACATCTGGTTTCCTGCAACCCAAATGCTGCTCTACCTCCCACTTGATCCAGATCAACTAAACCTCTGCTTGTCTCTGTTTTAAACCCCAGCCTTTCATGTCCAGTGAATTTTAATTTCCAGTGTAGTTTCATTTTCTCTTGGACTCCAGTTTTCAGCCCCAGAAGACGAGCAGTCAGCAAGTCTGGCTCCAGCAGATGTGAAATGTATTAGTGAAGTTCTGTGCTAACTTTTCTGTGCATGGGAAAATAATGTTCTTTCTGGATCCTTCTAAATACTTTTGTTCCTTCCCCCACCCTTTCCTGTATTATCATGGCTTGGCCATTTGTCCTTCAGGAGTTTCTCTTGTTTCCTGGTGTCTTCACAATATAAGAAGCTTCATGCCAAACACAGCATAGACAAAATTCCTGACAATCAGCACCTGAAGCTACCTGTGGAACAGCAAATGACTTTTCCATAACCATCTTCACAAAGGCAAATCAAATGTCCCACTTGAAACCTTCCTGTCTTTTACTGCTTTTTAAATGCACTGCGTTTTACTGTAGGTCTGTATTTATCCAGTGCATCAGCACCGGTCCTGTCATTGTCACACCCTGTCCCAGAACAGAACCTGAGTGCAAAGAGGAGACTCTGCCACGGGACAGCCTGAACTCAATCACTGTCACAGGTACAGAGTGGAACATTTCCCTTTTCCTCATTGCCACAACACTGAGTCACTCAGGAAAATAGTGATACTTGTCTAATCAGGTTTTATTCACACTGAGGTTGGTGCAGGACAGGACTTAGACAGGACTAACCCTCTTCTCAGCAGATTTTTGTCTTTCTCTTAGTTCTAATGTATTTCATAGTAGATAAGATCCTCCCATGTTGTAATTGATGGCTGTAAATGCTTCTCTCTATCTCCATGATAAACTGAGGCACAGCCTGGTGAAAACTGCCCCCAGTTTGATTTATCATTTATCACCAGCAATAAATGACAGCTGACCCACATCCTCCATAGGTTATTCCACTCCTCCTGGATGAAATGAGAAGTTAGTGAATGGAGAGGGCTGGTGGGCTCTTGTGCATCTTTATTAGAGCAAAAGGCACCCTGAGGAACGTTCCCATCACTGCTCTATGAGACAGGAGCTCCCAGTCCTGCAGGAGGTCTGTGTGTCCTGGTGCCTTGTACCACACTGATCATGGGTCTTGAAACAGCAGCAAAACCTGAGCCTTTCAGAATATTCCACTTATTGTGTCCTGTAGAAGAGCACCAAAACAAAGCAGCAATTTGCTGTGTGCAGAGAACACCCAGGTGATGTGAAATAAATCTGCAGAGAACTGCTGATATTGTGAAGATCCCCAGGCACTGCAAATCCCTGCCCCCCTTCCCCAAAAATGCAAACCCAACCCTAAATATTGTGAAGAAAACAGGAGGGGGGGAAAAAAGTCACTGTCCTGTTCTGAAAGAGTGTTTGTAGATTCCCCTTCAGCAAGGACGAAAGAAATAAAAACTCAAAACAATTTAAATATAGGTCTCTTTCAACTTTAATATTTTGTTTATGCTTGCTCCTCAAAAGTTTTTCAGTTACATAAAAATACAGTTTTAAGTATTAATCATTCCTTTAAACGTTAAATAGGTGGATTTGCTTTCCCATGTGTGTTTTTAAAGTTTATATTATTGATTGATAAATACAAAAATAGTTTCCCCCCCCCCATTTTTTCTCCTTGTGTGAGCTGTGGTTACTCTCACTACCAGGATTTTCCTGAAAATGGCCATGTAACTGTACTCTAAAGTAATCTCTGCAAACACTGCCCTAAAGAAAAAAAAAATACAAGTCTGCTGATAGAAAATCCTATGTGGCCAAAATCTAAAATTCTAAAAGAAGCTGTAACATGTTATAATACAAGGAAACCCCATTCACCAGTATCTTTTCTGTAAGTAATTGGGTAAGATTTGAAGGTATCAGTTCAAATCACAATCTTCTTGGAAAAACTGTCTTTACCTTATGTGAATATTGCAGGTATGTTATTATTAAAAATTAT
>VYXB01004988.1:120661-145844 GCA_013397135.1 Pachyramphus minor
TATATATAAAAGAAATATATATATATAAGAAAGAGCCATTTCTTGAGCTGTCCCATTTTATTAGGCAGATAAAAACTGTAAAGGATCATCAGAGTCCCTTGCTTTAAATGCAGCCCTCCAAAGAGAGGGAATTTCCACGGATGTGCCACTGGTCCATGGGGATGAGCTTCCCTGTTTGTCTGTGGCACATCATATTGGCCCTGGCATCCCAGAGAAGGAGGCTGCCCTAGGCTGAATAAATAATAGAGAAACCTGAAAGCCAGAATGGGGAGAGGAGGTGGAAGGAATCCAGTATCCTTAGCTAAAATTGCTTTGGATCCTCTGCAGGAAGAAGGGGGGTTGTGTCAGAGGAGGTTTGTCACGTATCCTTCCCTGGAGGGGGTGACCCCCGTGCGTGTTTGCTTTGCTCTGTGCTGCACCCTTTAGGAGGACAAGGTGGGATTGTGGGAATGATGCCAGATTTGCAGTGTTGAGTGTAAACATACTCCAAACAAACCCCTTCACAGGCACTTGAGAACAGATTCCTCTTGAAGGTCCTCTGTACACCTTGTCAAGTGTCCTTCCAGTGGTGTGTTAAAACTACAGGGTTGCAGATAACCCATCCTAATCTCTCCTAACGTTTCCTCTTTTGGGTTGGTTTATTTTAAAAGTGAATCTTCGCAGCTCTATCTTACAGTTCTGGTGGTTTTAGTGCAACGGGTTTCATCTTCTGTAAGAGCAGCACAGTCCCTGGTTAACACCAGGGGAGGACGAGGTTACATTCTGTACTGAGCTGTGATTCACGAGTTCCTAATTACAGAGGCTACTTGATACAAAGAACCAACAACAGCATGAAAAACAAGAAAAGGGGAAAAAAAACAAAAAAAGGAAAACGAAAAAGAGCAGAACATTGAGTGAGGTGAGGAATGTTCACTGGGAAGGAGAGCTCAGGAAGTACGTAAGTGTGAGGAGCAGCAGCAGGAGCTTCGCCGGGGGCAGGACGGTGCTGGCGCTGGACCAGGACACCTTGCGCTCGTGCAGGGGCTGGACAGGCCGGAAATTTTCAATCATGGGGGTTGAGTTCTTCCCATCAAAGTGCAGAGCTGCGAAGTGAGAGAGCTGCAGGCAGGGAAGGAGAGAATAGCTCGTTAAACACTTTTTTTTTTTGCCCCCCCGTAGGACGCTGGGAATTGTGGTGTCGCAAACCCACGGTGTGGATGAACTAAAGCTTGCAGGAAACACCGTGACAGAGGCCACTGCCAGAGGTCACCCACAGATGACTCCTGTCAGCCTTGGAAACCAGGGGCACTTCCTGCCTGTGTGAGCCAAGTGCTTTGTTCACCCCAAGAACCTGGTTACCCCCGTCCTCCTGACGCACGCGGCCCTGTCCTCGTCCGCCACGTCACAGTGACACGAGGTAGGAGCACAAGGATTTTTGTCTTTGCTCCAAGTTTCTCACAGCACTGTGTGATGCTGAGCTGTGCCTGGCTGAGAGCACTGCCCTGTGACTGAGGGGCTGGGAGTAAAGCGTGAGCAAGGAGCTAAAATACAGGTGCTGGCCCCCAGCCAGGCCGTGCAGCCTCTGGACAATCTGTGTTTTTGGGGCGCTCGTGATTCAACCTCCTATTCCTCTCCACGGGTCAAAAATGGGCTGCTTAAAGCTGATGCTGATAGGCCCAAAGTTTGGATTTGGAACGATTCTGTTTTGGTCTCCTGCCAATGGGAGAAAAGCCATGAAATTTGGGAGTGAGCAGGTGACAGCAGTGGAAGTGGTGCTGACGAAGCGCTGAGCTGGGCAATTACCTGTGGGGTTTTCTTGGCTTCCTTTTCACGTCGTCATTTCCCCTTCCTTCCCCTTTCCTGCCATTTTTTGGGAGATGATTTAATAGGGTCAATCAGCTGGCACTAGGGACCACATTTAGGCTAATGCCAAGTGAGTGTGTGTTTGGAACAAGGCAGTGCAGCAGCTGGTCAGGCTGTGTGGCTGTGCGAGTGGGCAGGCAGCCCAAGGGGCAAAGCAGACCCTGTGACTCACCTGGAGAAGACTGAGTTCAATTGGCTTCTCAAATATTGTCCAGATGACACCCTCAAAGCAGTCAGGGGTGGTGAGGGAGCCCTCATACCGATAGTACCTCCCAAGCTCTTCCTTGGGTGGCAGGAGGGAACTCAGTGGCAAAGGATCAATCTGTGCTGATAGCCCTAAACAAACCACGGGGAAATGCTGCTTGTAACACTTGTGGCTGCAGGTTTTTTATCTGCAGCCTGATCCCCCTCCATGCACCTCCCACACAGCACAGCTTGTGAAACCCCTGTCACAAGTGTCTTTCTTACCTTTGTATTGAATATTCTCTAATTCATTTAATAGAGTGGCATAATTTTTATTTTCCTCGTCAACCTGAAATGGAAACATTTTGGTTCCAAATTGTGCATTTCTCAACCACTGGTTGCTTTGAATTAATTGTGGATAAACCAGAAGAGAACCACAAGGGTAAAAACCAGCAGCAAGCAGGATGTAGACAAAGGTAGAGGAACTAAGTGCTGGCAGAATGCCTGCAGAAGACAGGGAGGGTTAGGTCTTGTGTGCTGCAATATTGACATAAACAATCACTCAGCCAAACTGCTGGTAGCTTTGAGAAGGACAATTTAAAATCTGACTGCCTACCTTTATAAAGAAGGCTAGCACAGCCAAACCATCCTTGTATTTCTTGGCTTCTGCTACGTTTGGAACATCTTCTCTTATGTGGACAAGGTGCAGCTGGAACACAATAGCCAAGGCCAGTTATTTGCTCCTTTTCCTCACTGAGGGACTGTGGCTTCTCTGCCCCTGCACTGCTGTGGGGCTGGAGCTGCTGTGGGCTGGGGACAGACAGCTCCAGCCCCCTGAGCTGGGGCAGGAACTGTGCAATCAGTTAATTCGGGGCTTCCCCCATCAGCAATTGTTTCATTCACCTCCCCAGGAGGTGAAGTGCTCTGTGTTGCACTGCCCTCAGTTCTCAGCCTGTGCAGTGGGACAGGCACATTTGTGTGTTGTGATTTGAAAGGAGGGTGGTTTCCTAGTGAGCAATGTCCTCCCTTCCATCCACTATCAGACTTCCCTACGAGATGCAGCCAATGGTTTTTGTGAAAAGCATCTTGAAAAGCCAGAGTTCTGGAGCAAAACCCAGAACCAGCAGCATTGCCACCCACCTCCATGGCGTATTTCTCTCCATCTATGCTGTGCTCTGAGCCAGGGATGTATTGCTGCACTCCTGGGCTGGTTTGCTGCAGACTTGGGACCCCCCAGTGAAAATGGAATTCTACTGCCTTGTACTTTCTTGCCAGACCTCCACCTCCAACTTTCGAGGATGCATCCAGTGTTACCTTAACTGGGGACAAAAAGGGAAGTTGGTTTAAAGGCAAAAATCAGATCATGCATTGATAGGATGTGAGAGCAGAGATTCAGATTTATCCGAAAGTTCTGGCTTGGTTTTTCATGCCAAGTGTTCCAGAAATTCAACTCTGCAGAAATTGAACTCTTACAAAATTATAACTGAGTTTAATTTGGGATGAATTATAACCATTATGACCTCAGGAGTCAGAGCTCCTTCTGCCTTTCAGAAGACCCTTTATTCCTTCATTTTTTATCTAGGCAAACACCCTCTATCAAAGTATTCTTGAAGGTAAATTTGATCACGTTTTATTGGGGTTTAACCATTGTTTTAATCTCCTGTTATCTGCACTGTAACATTTCTTTTAGGCAGGGTTTAAAGATGTTCTGCTTTAATTTAGAGTAGTGCTGCAATTTAAGCCTAAGCATCTAAGCCATTATATCCATTTAATGTGATGTTTGATCTGCTGTTATCAGCAAAACAAAAGGTTCTTAGGAGATATTCTTCTAGCCAGACATCACCATCACTTCCTTGATAGGTAGGACATACATTTTTAACTTCTACTTATTAGGATCTCTACATTAAGCACAGCACTTTTCTCTGCATAGGAGAATTCTGGATTGCAGCCCCAGAGACTTCATTTGTGCTCTGAATTCCAAATGAACCTGGAGCTTGCATGAGTCATTTGGTTCCTTTTCGTTTTTATCTGTAAATGGATGAGTCACAGATCTTTGTGGGCTTTGTTTATTTGGCTTGTGAGACCTTGGAGACACTGCCCCTTGTTATCTGCCCATCACCCACCATAGGGACAGTCTAATCTCACCTGGAGCTTCTAATTGCAGCTGGAATTTAAGCAGTGACTGCTCCAGTGCTGTACCCATTCAGCCCAGGAACTAGTTGCCCTCAGAAGGAAGAAATTTTAAAAGCCCAGATTAAACCCCTAATCCTCTTGCACAGCTGGGGAAGAGGAAAGTTCTGAGCAATCCTTATAAATATTGATTTTTGTGTAAAAGGGACTGTCATGTGGACATCCTAGAGCACCATTCTGGTCTGTCACAATACCAATGTTTTAAACTAGAATCTCTGGCTGTTCAGATCTCCCCACCTGCCTCCCTACCCTTCCCTTTTAAGTCAGAGGTATTTGCCACTTGCTGCTTTCTGCTGTAAGGATTTGGCAGTTCAAATAACACATCTAAGATTTTAAGAACACCTGCAGATAATTTAAAATAAAATAGACCACAGATTTCTTTCTAAAGCTGAAGTAATTGAACATAATTTTGTTGAAGCATCATCATTACTATTGCTCTTAGTGAAGAAAGGTGGAGGAAGTGCAACAGTTCTAAATTACTTTTCACTGATTCACTGTTTACTGAATCAATAAGTAGCTGATCAACAGACTCAGATTACCCTCTGTGTGCAGAGAGAGCAGGTTCAAATCTGAGAAAATTTTAGCTCATTATTTAAAGAACTAGCAGGACTCACACACCACGAGCCACTGGTGGAATGACTGTCCCAGGTTACGTTTTAATTCAGCAGAATTCTTTGTGCAGAAGTTTGCAAAGGGCAAGCCCAGAAATGAAGGGTTTAGGAGCATTCAGCAGAAAATGATATGTTTCTGCCCAGAGGGTTGTCCTGAAGCCCTCTCCCCACCCACATCCTGGCCCTAGATGCTGCTGGGGTTAGAAGTTCCCTGCACAGCTCTGTTTCTGCACATCTATAGGAACAATTTCTGCTCAGACGCTCAAGGGCCATGCCCAGAACCCAAAAAGTTGATAAACCCCACGAACTTCACAGAAAACTTTGGATCTGAGGGTGTTCTGAAGGTTTCACTTCTGAAATATAGGGGTGATATCTGTGCTTCCTTGCTGTAGGGATGCCCAGCACCGTGGTCAGGACGTGGAAGAAGCGAACGGTTCCAAGGCAAGGCACAAATAAACCCCACAACACTTGGCAGTACTTGCCTGTATGTCCATTATTTTCTACATTCCACTTCGAAGACCCCTTCCCATCGTACCCCTCGAAAGTCAGAGGCTTGAGGCTCTTGTCATAAACGACATTTCTGGTGACAATGTTGATGGGGGACTGTCTGTCCCCTTTGCAGGCGGCGTCTGTCAGGTGCCACTGGTGAGGATCTGTGTCAGGGTGAAGGAAACAATTTTTCTCTGTAGACAGCAAATCCCTCATAAAGCCAAACCACCCAACCAATCTACTCATGCTTAGGAATCTGGAGACATCAGGGGGGATCTCCTCTGGAGCTCATTTTGGAGTTACTTTTATATTTGTAGCGTCCTCCTTGGTTGAAACAAAATGAAGTTACCACGACCACTGGTATCTTCAAAATACCCTCCCCCAGGTACCCTGTTTGTGTCCATACAGCACTAAGTGCTGAGTTGTGTGAATTTTTGCATTATTTCTCTCCAGAGCCCCTTTGCAAAATGGAAGAATCACAAATGTGATTGGAAAAACCACTGGGCCAGCAGTACCTTCACACTCCGGGTGTTCACACTTCTGGGACCGGTAGCACCAGTGGCTTCCCACTACAGAAAAACAAATAAAACCAGCAGAGGTTCAAAATCAGACGAAGGAAAAGCTGCACAGATTGTCCCCCCACAATCAGCAGTGAACCTTCCCCCCAGGAGCAGTTCTAGCAGGAATCATTAGGACTCTGAGTGGCTTCTAAATAATTTGATTTTCAAACCTTGGCTTCTGCAACTTCTTAGGGCAAAAGCTCCACATTTGAATAGTCATAGTATTAAAGTAAATTCCCTTTATCAGTTCTGCACTTGCCAACCCTTCATAGACTTGTCAATTCACTTATCCAACAGGACTTAATTTGCTCTGTTCCAGGTTCCTTCAGTGGTTCTTCATGACAGTTCTAAACTTCAAAAGGATTTGGACAGGAATAGTTCTCTTAGACTATTGAACTTGAATCCATAACAATTCCAAACCTCTTATAATCATGATTAATACTAGAGCTTCTGTTTTCTCATGATTAGTAAATTATAGGCATTTTAGGAAATGGCAAATCAATTTTAAAGATTATTATGGAGGGGTCCTGTCATTAGATTGGTAATTAGCAGAATTTGTAATTTATAACACAACTGCTTGAAGGTTCATAGTGGCTTTTACCACCTTTATCTTGATATCAGCAGAGCAGTACATGCATCCATTAAGGATTTACAAGTTATAAATAGAGCCTTGACATAAAAGGTGGGTAACTATAACCCAGAGGGAGACTTGGACAAGCTTGTGGCAATTAATATAACCTTTTAAAAATGAGACTTCCAGTTTTTCCTTCACAGAAACTAAATTTATGCTGAAAACTACAGATGATGTTGACTCACTTTCTAGTTTAGCAAGTGTTTAGTAACACTGAGAGGAAAAGTAAACAACATTGTTAGTTTGTGTTGGAAGAACCGAAGGGATTTCTGTGTTGTTGTTCATTAATGTCTTTTAATTCTCAAAGAAATCCCTTTTGGCAAGGTTTTGTTTTTTGACAGGCTTCTAACCATACACAAAACTTCACTTTCTGAAATTGCTGGTTGCATTTTTCCAGTCCTGTGAGCACCAGACAGGGGCCTGACCTGCAGCTGAGCTTTCCTCATCCCCCCAGGACACAGCAGAACCAGGAGCTCCAAGCACAGAGTGTCACCAAGTGCCTTGATCAATATTCTAATCAATAAATGCCCAAGGAACACCAGGTAAGGAGACCTTCACATGCTTGGTTATGTTCCAGGAGTCAGTGTTTGCACTGGCTGAATGACTCCAGGAGTGTTTTTGGCCACTCAGTGGTCAGCCTGTGCTTTAACAATTCCACCCCAGCACATCAGGATTGGGATTTTCGTGGCAATTTGGACATGAATGAACCTTTAGGAGAGAGAAGGCAGGAATAACGTGGGCGTGAGAGGACAGCCACCTGCAGAGATTGGCTCTCAAAGCCTTTGGGAGGTGAGTTAAGGCAGAGAGGAGAGTTGCCAGGTGAGAACTCAAGGTCAGGTGAGGAACCCCAGGCTGTTTACCCCAAACTCCAGGAACAAGCTCTGCTCTGGGTTTGCACAATGGGAGGTGAGCAGGGCTCAGACATCAAAGCTCTGCTGTGGTGCAAATCCAATTTTCCAGTCAATAGGATTCACAACTGGGAGTCAGTGCAGCCAGTTCATGGGGAGAAGGTTGTGGAGCTTTTAGAGCATGGCTGTAGAACCACAACAATCAAAGGCAAGCACAGGAAACACTGAGGGAAGGCAAAGATCCTGGGATCACATTGTCAGTGGTCCTCAATCAGTGCCTCTGTCCCATGGAAATGGGTTATGGAGCCTTTTACTGCTGAGTCCACATCCCACCCTTCTCAAACAAAGCAGTCCCTGACTTTTTACTGCCTGAACAGCTCTTGGCAGGTTCTCCTCATATAAACTTGTGGATTTGAATCACTGCTGAGTAGACTGACACCATGAGCACACTCAAAGTCTTTCAGCCACAGCATGAAGAGGAAGGGGAGAAAACGATTTTAAAGATAAAATAAAATTTAAAAAAAATCCAGCCCTCGGTGGCTACAGCTGCCTCACAGCCAGCACTCAGGAGTGCTCATCCCTTCTTCTGTGGAATCCTAAGTAATAATTAGTGTCTGAGTTTTACAAGTGTTCCAGTGAATTCCTGATGTCTATGAACAATTTCAGAATCTCTGTTTTCTATCAAGTCCTTATCTCATTTGTGGTTTAGAGAGGTGGATGGTATCAGTGAAGTAGAACAGGATATAAATTCAGCATTTCATAAGAAAAAGGTCCTTAAAGCTGTTAAACCTTAAACAATGACCTAATTAAACATTCCAGAATGCCTGAGCAAACAGTGAATTAACGTTTACTGTGAATTAGATACCTTTTTTGGTTGGTGACAATAGAACATTGGAGAACAGGATCTTTTGTGTAGATACTGCTCAGGAGGAACTTTCCCTTGAGTCACTTACAAGGAAAATTTGCCTTTGGATTTTATCTGAGTCAGGTGTGATTCCTCCCTACCTATGGGGACCTTGCATTACAATAGTTCTTTTTTCCCCTGAGCTTTAGGGCTTTGTTTCTGAAGCAAGAAGGAAAGGTCCTTGTCACATCCAGTCAGTTGTCTGTGGCCTTAGGCATGATTAGGCCCTAAGGTATGTTGTCCAGTCTAGTCTTAATTGTCTGAGTGGCTCCTGCCACTTCCCTTAAGAGGCTGTTCCACAGTCTATTAGCCTTCACTGTCAGGAAATGTTTCCTGTGGAATAGCTTACATTTTCCACTTGCTTATCTGCATCCCTTCACTCCTAGAAATATCACTGAACCACCCTAAACAATTCTTTTCCCTCCCTGGTGTTTACAGCATTCAAATAGTTCCCTGCTCATCCGTAATTCCTGTTCTTGCTTCATCCATCCTTTGTCCCATCTCTTGGCAACTGTTGCCCTCACCTTCCCACCATTTCAACTTCCAAATCCTTCATCCCTCTTCCTCTGACCCCCTATTTTTACAGGGCCTGGGTCCCTGTCAGATCCCACCCTGCTCTCCTCTCAGCTGACTGCTCGTCTGGTTTCTTACCTGTCATTTATTTTATTGCCCAGAAAAACACAGCAGAAAGTGGGTCTTTCAGTGGTTTAGTGGGGTTTTTTTCTGTTTCTTTGTTTTTATAGCTGAGCTGCTGAAATAATTGCAGTGATATGTATTTATACACACACACACACACCCCTGGACCTACAGTTACTGTATTATCAACTATATCTTGCTTTTACCTTGTGATATGAATCCTCAATCTAAGTAGTGATGTACCATACCATAGGTGTCACATTGACTTTACAGGTTTAATTTAGGGTAGGGCTGAACTGTGCTGAAGGCCTCCTCTTCCTCCCCAGAGTTCAGGACAGTTAAATTTAGGGAGTCTCTCTTGGCAAGCAAGCAATCCTACTTATCTCTGCTTCTTCCTTGTCAAACTTACAACTGGTTTCCTGACCAAAGCCGTTTCTTGGCCCCGGGAATAGCTGGAAAACAATACAATTACGTATTGTTTTCGTTTCATTGTAAACGTTTTCAATTGTTTTAGCTATCAGGCCTCCTTTGGAAGCTCCAGGCAGAAAATTCGCCCAGTTGAGAACTCCCTCTTCTGTTCACTCAGGGCCGGACGGACAGTGCTGCTGGCGGGGAGCCAGGCTGGGAGCAGCTGCCAAGCCGCTATTGTGTGATCTAGGAAAAGACCCTTAAGCTCTTTGGACCATGCTCAGATTGCCTGAATTCCATAAAAGTTCCTACATTCTACTTTGTCCTACTTGTTGCCTGTTTGCTGCTCTGCTTGGACGTGCGGAGCCACTGCTGGGAAACCCCATCCCCGAGTTAGTGCCATGGGACAGGTGTGTTCTGTGGGCTGAACATGCCCTCTGAACTTGTTCACCTGCTCAAAAGAGGTTTCTTTCACTAAAACAGGTTTTCTCCCTCTGACAAAGTGGCTGAAAATCATTAATTTTACATTTGACAGCTATTTTTATTAACTGTATTTAATCTCTTGAGGTGTGAATGACTTTTATGCCACAAGCAACCTGAAGTACTGGGACAGTAAGAATATCCTGAGCTGCTTTTTAGTTCAAATCCCTTCTGCCTTTCACTGACTCCTTTGTTTGTCCCTTTTAGCCTCTTGTCACCCTTTCAGCCACGTCCTGGCTGACCATTCCCTGTTCTCTGGGGCACACGGATCAGTGCTCCCACTGCACTGCTCCCTTTCAGAGAGCCCAGGCTGCCCTCAGTGCCAGAGCTTTCAAATCCATCCCAAAATCTGCTGTCACCTTTGCAGCATTTTCCCTGAAAGTGGCAAAAGCTGGTTTTGCATGTGATATATTTTTAGCTTTGGTTTGTGTTGAGCTCATCCTAATTTTAGCTGGCTTTGTAAAACTTACTATTTTTAGTACAAAAGACAAAACAACTTAAAAGCAATTGTTATCTAAGTCTGTAATTAATGAGAATGCTGAGCACAAACTCAGCACGTATAGATAAGCCTATTTATACATTCTTAAGTGTTACACATCCTCAGGAAGCCCCAGTCAGCCACTTTGACAGACAAAATCAGTTCCAAATGTTTACTCCTAAGTCTGTGTATCCTAACCATGTAAAATCAAGGGTTTGCCATCATCCATCACTCTTCTCTTTACTTTTACCTGGAATTTTGTTCTTCATAATGATCTACACCTTTATGCATGTACATTCCAAGGTATCTCAAGGAGATTTGGCCTTGAAAATGAGCTTTATTGTAGTGGTGAGAGATTACAAGTCACCACATCTCAGTCGAGCACAGTGTTTATAATTTGCACTTGTACACATAGATCACATGTACACATAAATCACATGTACACACAAATCACTGCCTCAGTGAGGCCTTTGTAACACACATAAACTAAAGGAAAAACCCAGAGAGTGAAGGATTCTAACTCTGCCTTATTAACATCTGCAAACTACTTCCTTTGTGTCAGAGCCAGGAGAATGTTTTTAGCTGTGACCTGTGATCCTGGTGGAGCCTCTGTCATAGATCTGCGTCCTCATAAATGTGCTGTACAAAGACAGAAGCTGGTCTTTAACAAAAAAATGAGTATCCAGGGCTAAGGTGATTTGCCTCTGTGAGGGATTTTGCCTCGCTCTGTTTAATAAAAATACAATTCAGAAAATTTTTCTAAGTATTTTTAAAATTGAATCAAAACAAACCCCTTTGTGGCTTTACTGTCCTTTTGCAGCCTTTTATGCTGAGTTTATGATGACTGATCTCATGGCTAAAAATATAACTAAAAATCTAATATCAGGCCATTAGATATATTCTGCAACATAACAAAGCATCTCCTGCAGTGCCAAAAACAGGGGGGGAAAGCCTGTTCCTGTGGAGCCAGACACTGGAGTTTGCAGCATGTCCTGAACACCTAAAGGCTCATGCTGGTTATTTGGGCAGCTGAGAGAAAAGTGTCTCACAGCAGCACCTGTCTCTGAAAATGCTTTTCTGATTCCAGTCTTCAGAACCTCAGTGTAAGAGCCAGGAGAAAACGTGGCTCCAGTTTCCTTAGGAATCACAGTGCCCAGCTGGCAGCATAAAGGGGATGTTCCAGTCCTTCCCCCAGAGCTGAAGGGCAGCAGGACAGAGCCCTGGAGTGTTGGATGCTGGTGAAGGACGAGGTGATGCAGCACATTGCAGTTCTGCATGAGGTCACCTGCAGCGTGTTCACACAAACTGATGAGTCTGGAGTGTTCTCCTGCTCCTCAGGCTGATCCCTAAATGCAGCATTAGTGAGGGACTGGGGTCACTGTGTCCCTGGAGAGCTGCCCACCCCTGGTGTGTCACCAGGAACGCGAGGCAGGGAGCGGTGAGGTTGGACTGGCAGCTGGGATGCCCTTGGATGCATCAGCTGAGTCAAAATCCTGCCTGCTCAAGAGCCCTGATGCCCACTGAGGTATCTGATAGCCATGTGCTGCCTTAGGCACAGCAGGGATCAAACAAAGCAGGATTCACCCTCATGTGTGAGGGTGGGGGCACTGTGGGATTCATTCCTGGTGGAGAAAGCCGAGGTGACCTTCAGACCCTTCCCTGGGTAATTCTTTAAGGGCGAGTTGGGATCTGTGATGAATGTGGATCACAGCAAGATGTGTCTGCACAGCACACATCCTTCCTAACTCCATGCAGACTGCTGGGGAGGGGTTCAAGGCACTCCTGGTCTGACACAGTCACCCAGTTGTGCAACACAGAAATATCTTGATGTGACACCTGGCAGGGTGCAGAAATGTGAGAAATCCCATATATGACTCTCATACTGTCTGGTAACTGCTTTTTGGGATCCTGCCAGGGATTCACAGCGTTGTTCTCTGCCTGCTGGGCTTGGGTCTCTGTCCCCCAAAATGAAACAGTGGGAATCCCTTGCTCTCAGTGCACACCCAGCATCCCGACAAACGTGAGCGCTTATCTCTTGCACACAGGGGAGCTGACCACGATGACAATCCTCAGATAAACCTTTACATCTCTTTTGGCAGCTTGCAAAGTCACCAGGGAGGAAGGGAAGAAAGCCCTAAGCATAAAGACCCTTACTTGAGATCAGAAGTCTGTCTGCACTGAGACATTGGGATAATGTCAGTGATAGCTTGTCAGCTACATTTACTCATGTGCTGGGTTAGAGTGCTGGAGAGAGGGAAATTCAGGCAATCCATACCTCCTAAAGCACCTATGGATCACTGCCTAAAGCAGCTGTGACTTACTGCCTTTTCTCTCTGTTCCAAGTCTTACACTGCAGTTATTGTTCTTATTCTTCTTTCTTAATCAATTGAAAATGCAACTTTTCATCCCAGAGTGTGTCTTAAGTGCATCCCAACTTTGCCAACCCTAAAATGGAGTTGGGGCACAACCATAAATGTGTGTGCAGTCCACACCATTAGGACTGGACAGGGAAGAAGTTACAGCATCTCTTTTTGTGCCGTTTATGGGGCTACCAGGTATCTTTTGTGTGTGAATGGCCCTGAGGAAGCCCCAGAGTGAGGACTGAGCTGACGTCAATGTCCGCATGGTTATGTAAATTTTATGTTCCTCAAAGTTAAAACTATGTGAGCAGAAATATAGAAAATTAGAGGAATCATGTTCTATCAGGCAACAATCTGTTGGAGCACCAGAGCATGGACTGTGGGCCATTGTCTCCTCATGGCTGAGCCCTGGTCTGTGATAAAGTAAAAGGTTAAAATGTGCTGGGGTTCATTCCATTCCTCTTAAAGAAAATTATTTTCAGCAACACCTGGAGCTTGCTCTAACCCCACCAGAAAGCTGCTGGATGGATGTATATCCCTGCCCTCTGAATGGCCCTAGAGTGAATCCACCATTAATAAAACCTCTCTCAAACACTGGGAATGTTCCTGCTGGAAATTGCAGACCTTTGGCTTCTCCTCTGCCCAACAGCAGCTCCAGAGGATCCCTGGGCTCTGGAAGGAGTCAAACCAGCCATCTGAGGAGCATCAGTGCAGCTGCTAAAGGAATATACTGAGAGCTGTGTAAGTCAGGGGATGAGAGGCTGGACAGAGCTTTAAGGGAGACGGATTCTCTTCCAGCTGCAGGTGGGTGCTTGGATGTGCCCCAGTTTCCCTCTTGTAGAATGGGGATAATGAACTTTCCTTCCTTAAAAAACCCTGGAAGGACTGTTAGTAGTAATCTTAAAACCCAGGTGCTCTGATATCAAGACAGGTCAAGGCTGAAAGCAATTTGAAAGATTAGCAGCCAATCCTTTGCCTGTTTAAGGTGGGGAGTGATGAGCTGCCCAGATTAGAACAGCCCAGGTGGAGGTGGGTTAAATGAGCTGGGCAGGGGATCTCCCTCAAGCTAGTTCTGAAAAGGAGCAAGATGGAAAGGAAATGATTGGGTTTTTTTAAAAAAAAGATACCTTTTGAGTATAACAAGAAGTAATTGGTTCTCAGAAGTTGAGGGTTCTTGAAATGTGCAGCCTTTAACTTAGCATGATGTATCCTGTGAAGCTTCTACTTCAGGAAAAGTTTGGAAAAGAAGGTGGAGGGGATAGCAGGTTTCTTTTGTGCTAATAACTGTGTAGTTTGGGTCTACACTTGGGGAAAAAGGTGGAATTAATCAGGATTAGGGGACAAAATCACCTACAAAATGTTATATGCATCCCCTATATTACTTTCATCTGTTAAAGCACTAATTATCAACACTAATCTAATGAAGCCATAAAGTTTTTCTAGATAGTCATTCAAGTTTCCATAATACATCCCTTAATAGAGCAGTAAATTTAGCAAAGTGTTAATCAGTCAGTAATCAATACCAGGCAAACACTCGTTGTAGACTTTGGAAAAGCAAAGGCTCTTTGTGTTTGTGTTTACCTCTACCACGGGTGGGAGCCTCAGGAGAGAGAACAGGTAGGAAATGGGGACTGAAGAGGAGGGAAGGTGTTGGGACTGTCAGGTGAGAGCCTGGAAAAGGCAACTTACTGAGTCACAGGGAATTAATTAAGAACAGAGAAGGAAAATAAGGGAAACCCCCTCAGTTTCCCCAGACCGGGCTCCTTGAGGCACTTTGTGCTCCTCTGTTGCCTGAAATCTCTGAACCTTGATCTGCTGTAAAACCATCTCCCATTAACTGCCAGTGCTGTGCTTCCCCTGACACCTCTGATAACACTGAACCTCTTTTCCTCACTGCACTCTGGTCTAGTTTAGTGCAAACAATAGACCCTTCTTTGCTTTGAGGGACTGCAGGGTTTAATTTTGGGGCTGTGTGCCTGTATGTGCACAGGGAAGGGGATTCATTCAATGTTACAGCATTGCTGATTAAATAGAAGCATAAAAATGCCTTCTGCACTTTTCAATACTAATTATAGATCACTGTTTAATCGAGCCAGGGTAAGTGCACAGAGTACTTATAGTGCCCAGGGAGCAAAAATAGATGGGGCTGCTGGGCTGATGCAGCAAAGACATATTGTTCACTCTCTCTCAGCAGAATTTCACCTTGTATCATAAACAGCAAGGCAATAGGAGTAGAAAACTAAAACAAGCTATTTGCTTTAAGTTTTAAGAAGTTTTACAGGTAAAGAAATTATGTTTCGATATAAATGCACATATATCATTAACTGTAGAGATCAAGTCAAACCTCATTGATTTTTCTTGGAAGAGGAGGGCAGATAGAATCTCTAAAGGTGAAAAAAATCCCAACCCAAAAGCATTCATTCATTCACGAGAAAAGTCTATACTTGATATTTTACCACATAAAATAAAACGCAGAGAAATAAATAAATCATTGTTCCTTTACCATATGGAAGAGTCAGAGAGCCTGCACTGTGTGTCCTGACACTCAGAAACAAATCAGAAATCAGAGTAACCTTAACACAGGGTTAGAAAGAGCAGGCAAGGACTTACCTACTGCCTCTGTCTTGAGAATGTGCAGAGAGAACAGAGCAAGGAACAGCAATTCCATTCTCTGTTTTAAACAGGCTCAGTGTTGGAACCAGAATTGATTAGACTCCTCAGGATGTGATCATATTTCTGCTCTCAGTTTTATACTGGAGTAAGAACTCCAGGACAGACCTGAAAGCCATAGCAGGAAGGTGAACTCCTCCCCTTTGTAATTTCTCCAGATTTACCCCGCTCCTGATTTGCCTAAATTTATTCATTCTCCAACATGAATGGCAAAGGGAATGAGGCTCTTTGGCACTGAGCCTTTAGTGAACAGCTGAGACTTTGCAACCTGTACATGTTTAGTGACCTCTCACTGAAATGATACATTTTTATTTAGTGCTGGTTTTTTTCCTGACACCCCCCATGACATTTGATTAATGTGTGTGTTAAGGTTGGTGTTTTCTTTAAAAAAACCCTTGTGGAACGAACAAAGCCCCAACTCCCCCCATCCCTGCCCCATAACCCTGCAAACAGCTCCTCAGGGCTGCAGTAGATTAGTGGGGCTGGAAAAAGGGAATTCCGTGTGCAGTGACAGGAAATGTTTATTAGGTGACATGCAACACCTTACTTACGTAATTAAGGAATGATACTTTTTATTAATAATCCTTTTTCTTAACTTTCTGGTTCTGCTGCTATAGTACAATATAGATGTTTTTTCTGTCCCCTTTCCTATCTGTTTTTTTTAATTCCATGTGCCTGATTCAGCAGTGGCAGCTCAGACTTTTTGTTCAACAAACAGAGAAGCGACACAACTGCTTTTTGCTCTGTTATACACAGTCTGTCACCTTTTAATGTGGGTTTGGATTTTGATACAGCTGAGGAAAACAAATGAGGGAGTGAAACATCTTCCCCTTCCCCAGATGCTTCTCTGTCCATGATGGGTTGGGTGGGAGAAGTGCAGGATGCCTGACCCAGGGCTTCCCCCTGAAGGGGTGGACGGAGCGAAGCGATGCTCTGCCAGCAGATCTGAGCATGCAGAGTCATCCAGCAAGGGCTGAGTGAAAAAACAAGGAGCCAAGAAAGTGCTTTTTGCCTTCCCCAGGAGCTGCAGCTCCCGGGGCAAGGCTGTGCTGTCAGCAGAAGGGTCGCACGGGCTCAGGACCTGCAATAACACCGGGACAGCTGACTCACGAGCTGCTCTTTTATTCATAAAAAAAGCGGCTATAAATAACCCCCCCAACAATGAAGAGCTGCTGGGTAGTGTTTTTCCATCCTGCTCTAGGCAGTTAGAGCCTGCACAGAGGATGATTTGCCTAGCACATGGTGATATGATAAATAGTTGCTGCAGTGACAAGAACAATAAGGGAATTAGTGGCATTTTTTCGCTTCCGAGCGCGCGGTCCCAGCGGAGCTCCGGGAGCAAGGTGCATTCTGAGCACGTAGGGCAGGGAGGGGTCAGGTGCTGTCAGCCTTCAAGGGCATCCACAAGACACTTCACTGCTGGGCTTCTCTCTTTCCTGGGGATGGTCCTCATTGGGGACCTGAAATGACGTCCTCATGGATTTTTTTCCCCTCTGTTTCTCTTTAGTTCTCTGAGAGCTAAAAGCCTGCTAGAAACTCTCTGTTCAAGACTGAAAATAGGGTTAGAAACTTTGATCCTAGAAATCAGGATTCTTGGCTTGTTTTTTTTTTTCTTTTTTCCTTTCTAAGCCTTTCAGCCTATCACTATCAAAGTGATAAGAAATTGCACTGCAGTCCTATCAACTAAGCTTTTATTTGTTCTAGAAAGCGAAGGCACGCTCAGGGAAAGACATCCCCTCTCCTTATAAAGCCTGTAATCTAACTAAGCAGGGCAGGCATCATGTGATCTCCTCATTTTTCTCTAAAGAAACTCACCTGTCAGGTGCTTGGGTTGTCAGTTCTCCGTGGCACCACTGTACCTTGGGATAATTTCAAAAGGAATTGCTCTGTGGGTGGGTTTTGGACTTGAGGACATGTGAGGATCTTGGTCAGAGAAGGTGAGAGTCAAAGTTGAGCAGGGAGGTGACAGCAGATCACTGAAGTGCAGGCTGGTTTTTCCTGGCAGAATTAATGTAGTTGTGTCCATAGCTACAGGGGAGTTGGGAACACCAAATCCAGTGAAAACTGCATTGATTTTGTTGCCTTGAGAGCCACAGCAGCAAAGGTTTTGGAGATGTTCCCCCAGCCTGGTTTCTGAAATGTGTGAGGTCAGATGTTATCCTGCTGCTACCAAGGGCTCCAGGAGAAGTTTGGAGGGGATTGATGGGTGGTTAATGAGGCTTCTGTGAGTCTGAGCCACAGGATCCCACCACGTGCTGAGGGGAGGGAGGCCAGAGCTGTCCCCAGCCTTCCAGCTGAGGGGCTGCATCCCGTGTCCCAGCAGAAGGGATGAGGCCTGGCTGGGGCTGAATCCATGGCACAAAGGCATCAGAGACACCAAGTCCAGGCTGTGGCTCAGCTCTGTGGGCTGGAGGCTGAGTTGTTGCTCTTAGAAGGAAGATCTGAGGGTTGTGAGGGTCAGACTGGCCTGGGTCCAAATGCTGGTCACAAATGACCCAGGAGGAATTGCCCCTGCAATGGGAGAGGGAAGCACTTCCAAGAGACTTCAAACACAGATGAGTTCCATGGCTGGGAACCCCACCCTGTGTGTGAGAAAACACACTGAGTGCTCTTCATTTACTTGTGTGTTGCCATTTTATTCGTTACAGTTCCCACACCACTGCCAGGAAATCTGGAATTTCACAGCCCTTGGTGAATCACAATCATTAGGCCTTCATCTTCCACGAGAAACGTGGGCTGGCTCTGATCCTCCCTGAGTCTGCTCCGTCAGGAACAAGTGTGAGGTCGTTTCCATGGAATACTCAGGAGCAGGGATAAGATGTTTTCTGGCTTCTTCACATCTAAACTATCAGTGGAAGGCTTGGCTTGCCATGCACCTGGTTTTAGGTATTTATTCCTGCTTGTTTCCTTTTAGACAGGACAATGCAAGTTCCCAAAAGGTGAACTTGCAAAGTTCTGGCATCTCAGGGAGATGTTCTGGCTCTGCATAAAGGCGGAAAGGGTCTGGTTTGGGGAGTATCCTTGCAACAAACCATCCCTGCCAATATTTTGTGGCTTGTTGGTAACATGCTGCTGAACAGCACTCAGAGACTTCAAGCCTGATGATTATCTTCACTTCATGTGCCTGGTGAGGGCCATGGAAACAGAGCTGGGAGGTTGGATAAGTCCAAACCTGTGAGACAAAAACTCCTCAAAGAGAGGGGGTGGGGCAGGAGCGGAGCTCTCTGTTTCCAAAACATCTCAGAAAAATCTTGGAAGGAGATCATACATCCCATTTGTGCCTTCCTCTCCAAATAGGAAGACTTTAATCTGCATAAATTAAAACATAAACTGGATAAATAGGCTCCTTATTTGTATTACTCCCCTTCATGACTGTTTCTTCTTTGCAGGCCCTGTGATGGCCACTGAGAGAGTGAGCAGGTGGATGTTCTGGTCCCATAGAAGGTCGTGGCAGTGACCCCTGGATCCATGGGGTGACTCTGCCTCCATACTCAGCTGAGCTGGGTGGCACTGGCCATTTTTTGGCTCAGGTAGGGTGTTGTCTGTTGTGAAAGTGCAGAGCTGGAGTGCAGGGGCAGCTGTGAGAAAGCTGAACCATTGCCCTTCCCAAAAAACAAGGTCTGCAGAGTCAGGAATGAGTAGGAATTGACTGTGAGTTCAGGGAGAACGTGACAGGGAAGAAACCAGGACAGTGGAATCCCCTCTCCTTGCAGTGCCTGGTTTTTCCTGTGTGTATAATGTGTGTCCATGACCTTGCAGGTGACACCAACCCACCTGCAGCTCACCTTCTGCTCCCTGTGCTGTGGGGTTCTTATTTTCACCACGTGGATGCAGCTTTTCCTCCTGTGGTTTCAGGCATAACTCAGTCCCTCAGAGTGCTGTCAGCACAGAGGACACTGGGTTGCTCTGCATCACACCCAGACAAGGGTGTCTGTTGTCCAAGGGTTACTGAGCAGAGCTGGGACTCGGCTCCTGGACTGAATTTTCTGCTTTGAGATCAACTTGGGAATGTCTCAGCTGGGGCCTGTTGTCCTGAGCCCTTGAGAATCCTTGAGAGCTGCAGCTGTGGGCAGTTCTGAGACTGTGAGCTCAGGGGGGTGAAGATGGATTTTCCACAAGAGCCACTTGAATCATCATCCCTAAAACTTCAGCCTGAAGCCTCTCATGTCTCTTTCTCCATCTCTTCAAGGTGTTCAGTGATTATTTTCTTCTCCACAGGCACAACCATCAGGTAATCATTACTGAACTATGAGATTCTCTACAAAATAAGGCCATTTCTTAACACGTGCAATATATCAAAACAACACCAATTCAGACATTCAGATAAAGAAATGTAAAACCCATCATGGAACTAAAAGAAAAACAATTCTAGAACTAAAAAATGTTGTAAAAGGCGAGGTCCAGATAAATCAAAATCAAAGGCTGCCAACAGCATGGTACAGCCAGTGTTTGGAGGTGTCAGCCTGAGATACTGGAGATTAGATTGGGTTCTCTGGACTTCTGAGAGATCTTAAACAAATAATGTGATTGCTCTTTTCCCGTTTATGGGATGTAGATAACACTCTTTCCTCACAGATGTAGAGTGAGGTAAGTACAAGGAAAATCACACAGTTCCTGGAATATGGGAGCAGAAAAACGCCCTTGAGCTGAGGTTGTGACACGCAGAGGTTCACCCCGTGGCAGCTCTGTCTCTGTGTTTTCAATTCAAAGGAGGTTTCATCTGGTTTTGAGAGCTCCAGCTGTATCCCACAGGGTTGGAATGCACAAACCTGGGGGTTTCTGCATGTTAAAGCCCACTAAAAAAAGCAGTTTCCACACTAATATTACCTCCCTTAATCTAGCAGCATTATGCTAATTTTTATGTAATTCTATTAGGGAAATAAGATTACAAAGCTTTTGTGAAGAGCTGTTTGTACTACTTGATATTATTTTAATTACATTCCGATCTCATCTCGTTTAGTGCTTAGTGCTTGAACACCAAATTTTCGAATTAGAGCAATTTCAAGTAGCATTTTGAGGAATATCTGCAGCATTTCAGATTATTGAAAGGATTTGCTGACTCGAGGTGTTGGCACTGATGAGGTGACAGAAATAGTGGAGCCCTTGTTCAGCAGCAACCTCACACCAGAGGTGTGGCTGGCAGGGAGGGCTCCAGGATGCACAAAGGATGGTTTATCTGGGACACTGGGAGGAGAATATTTTATAGGATGTTAAGACATCCACAGGCTTGATAAATCAGTTCTCAGCCCTTGTTTCTATCCTGTCATTCTTTGCATTTCTGTGGGACCACCTGAAATACTTAAAGTATTTCTAGTACACAATAACTGTGTACTTAACACACACTAACCTGAATATACTTCCATACACTTCAACAGGAAAAAAGAAGCCCTAGGATTTTCCTTTTCAAGCTCCCACGTTTTAGCCTGAATTTCTGATGTTGTAAATTTGGCAGAGCTGTCAGAGCTCACAGATTCCCAGCTCCAGAGCTGGAATTGCTGCTGCAATGATCAGATGTCAGCACTGAATGTGGAAAGCCCACAAACTCAGCTGAGCTGCTTGGCAATACCACAGTATAAAATTGTTACCAATGGAAATTAATCCTTTGTTAGGATAACAGTGAGAAATGAATTAAATCAGAATAAATTTGGACATAACATGGCTTTACCCAGGTAACTGTACTGCTCACCTGAACTGCTCTGCTGTTTAAAATCTCCCCCTTCCCACTGAACCTTGTATTTTGTTCCAGCAGTGCCCTCTGCTGAGAGCATGGAATGTGCATCCCAAGGGCTTTTTTTCTCCAAGGCTCAAGTATTTTAAATCTAGTGCTCAAAAATAATCTGCCTTTAAAAAGACAAAGAAAAGATATAATGATACTGGTTGTTTTATTAATGTACAAGTCACACACCACATAAACACAACATATCCTATAATGAGCAGGAGTAGTGATGTCTGCTGTTGTTTAGCTACATTCTCATCCAAGAATTAAGGTGGAAAAAAGGCATTTTCCTAACTTAGGAAACATTCTCCTGCTTAGGCAGGAGCAGGCTGGTGACACAACACTGATGATCTGATTTCAGCTCCATCAGTCACACACTCCCCCCCCTCCAAACCCACAAAATTCTGCTCTGCATTTCCTGGCTCTCTAATCCTTTATCATCTAATTTATTTGTGAGTTAAAGCTGAATTCATGTTAACTCCATGTTTTAGGCTGTCCTTAAAGAATTTTAAACTATGGATGTGATCATTCATCCTCTCAAGATCTGGCCAGATTTTGCTGCTGACAGAGGTTGTTTTCAGCAGCTCATCCGTGTAGCAGCAAATATGTTTTTCAGCTTGGGCTGTCCTAGCAACTCAAGGATAATTGGTGATGCCCAAATATTTAAAAGCACATGTGGTTAAAGTTTAATCCACTGGCATGATGATGATGATGTGGCAACAGAAGCTGCGTATCAGGATCCATTCTGCACCTGGAGAACAAGCTGGCAGCAGCTCTCGTGTGGTGTGGTCTCTTACGGAGCATGGGATGAGTAAAGCCGACCTCGCTGAGGGCTCAAAGAAGGATCTCCCACCATGAATGGATTCCCAAACTGCTCTGCTAACTACACAGACATCTGGAGTCATTCTTTGGTGCTTGCCCTGGGCATCCCCCAGCTGACCATCAACGTAGCGTCCGTGCTCTTCAACTGCACCGTCATCTTCACGCGCCTGGCCACCAAGGACCTGCACAAGCCCATCTCCGTCCTCTTCTGCAATTTGGCTGTTTCTGATCTCTTCACCAGCTTCTCTGGCTTTTGGATTTCCATGCTGTTCATCACCAACCCTGACATCACCATCTTTGGGTCCAAGGACATGCTCGCCCCGTACGCCTTGTACACGACGTCCATCTTATCCACCATCTACAACCTGGTGAGCATCGGGGTCGAGCGCTACCTGGCTGTGGCCAAGAGCATGAGGACGAGATTCAGGGTTGCCAGGAACCATTCCATAGCCGTGGTTTTCATCAACTGGGTCCTTGCTTTCTTTTTGGGCTGCTTGCCACTGATGGGGTGGAACTGCCTGCACAGGGAAGAGAACGTCTCGGTCCTCTACAGCCCCTTCTGCGTCAGCTACCTCATCTTCATCGCCATCCCCAACGTCGTGGTGGCGGTTATCATACCTCTGTTCACCTACCTCAGAATCATCATCATCCTGAGGAGGAGGAAGCTGAGGATGAAGGCGTGTGGACAAGCCACTGGCACCTACAAATCAGCTGAGACCCAGGTGGCCAGGACCAGCATCTTCATCTGGCTGCTGGCGCTCATCTCCTACGCCCCGTTCTTCGCCGGGGTCATATTTGATGCCACCAACCACCGGTGCCACGTCGACCTCTACCCAGGTGTCTACATCTTCAGGAACTGCACGGCCATGCTGATCACCATCAACTGCCTGGGCAACCCCCTCATCTACACCCTCAAGCTCAAAACCCTGGGGGCCAAGCTCAAGGCCCTGAAGTGCCTCTCCACCAACCGCGTCCGAGCCTGTGCCATCGAGAACATCTAGGTGGGGCTGCCCCTGCTGCAGCACTGCTGGAGTGCCTGACCTGCTCAGTGGAGCCAGGGAGAGCTCTGCAATCACTCCAGATGCAGAGGGATTCCAAAAACACCCTGGATGTGGCACTTGGGGGCATGCTTTAGTGGTGGGATGATGGTTGGACCTGACCTTCGAGGTCTTTTCCAACCTGGATTCCTGTGATTCCATTCCCGAGGCCCAGGTGTGTCAGCACCCAGGGAGGGTGAGGTGCTGGGGTGCAGAAACCAGCACGGGCAGCCCTGAAAGGGGGGGGCTGGACTCTCAGCAGTGAGAAGCTGTGCTGCCCTGCTCTCCCTGGGGAGCAGAGCAGTGTGTGCCCCTGCTTTGTGTTGCCTCCAGCTGGGAACAGGGAGCTGTTTTCCTGGGAGATAAAAATAACTCCATTAGCCCTGTTTGCTTTGTGTTTGGAAATCAGCGGCTGCTGCTGCTTTGCTGCCGACACTCACATCCCTGTTGTGTGGTTTGTAGGGCTTTGAAGGCACTTAAATGGCTGGAAAATCCTCAGCAGTCTGGGGGAAATTGTCGTTTTATCTTCTCATTTGCAGTCAGTCGAATTATCTCTTTGACTGTTGGATGAATCTTTATTAACAGGGCACTCAGCCCTGTTCTCCTGGTGTCATTTTAACTGCAGTGTGTAGCTGGGTTACATGTTTTTGTGAGACATTTGTGGCTACATCTTTCATATTTCTGCTTATAGAGGCACACTCGAGTCTGTGGCTTGTGAAATTTGTGCTGTTCTAGGTGAAAACCTTGGCTGGATCCCTCAGGATCAGAACTGAAGTCAAGCTGCCTGTACAAAACAAAATAAAAATGTCAAGACCAAGTATTTTGTAAAAGAAAAAGGTCTTAATCCCTCTCTCTCTCAAAAAAAAAAAAAAGTTGTCTCTTGAATATTTATTTAGTAGATATTATTTCATCAGATCCTAGTGGAGGTGGGTGTTTATTCTTAGATACACAGGGATGTGTTCTAGAAGAATCTCAGTGCTCAAATTCCTGATCTCTTGCCTGAACCAAGACAGCTTTGTTTTCTCTTGCCTCAACCAGTAGCCTGGTTTTGACAGATCTGGTGACATCAGCTCACCTTGCTGGTTTTAAAGTGTGCTCAGATGCTGCTCTGTGGGATTTCATCAATGTACACCAAAAAAAATGGCATCAATAATCCACACAGTGATGATGTTCTCATATCCATCACATGCACAATCCAACCCAAAACAACCCCTCCAGCACAGGCTGGAGTTGTCAGGGAATAATTTCCAGTTTCTTTGCTTTGTTGTTGTTGTTCTGGCCCCACTTCAGAAGGTTTGAGTGAACGGAGGGGAAACCCCACTGCTCTGATCCTGGCCAGCTATGAAGAAAAGAGATGTTTGGGGTAAGAAAAGGGTTCACCCACTAAAGTAAGAAATGGGAAGTGCCATCACACTAACAAATCTGGTCCTCAGTTCTTCCCTTTGTTGCCTCTCCTGTGCTGCTTCACACTGAAGAACTCCAGGGGAATCTCTTTTGTCTGAATTAAAATTCAGACATTTAAGGAAATGGATGGCCCTAAGTGACACTGAATTAAAATGAATTATTTAAATGGATAATGTAACTCAGGCAAGATAATTTCTTTTCTCTATTTCTTGTTTCATTTTGGAGCACTGCTCTTCTGCCAGGGATTTCTGGGAACTCCACCACCCCCAGCCCTGAGGAGTGTCTGGCTGGAACCTGAACATCTGTATTTCACCCTCTCTGTCTCTCATATCTCTATATATCTGTACATCTATCTAATCTCTCTCTCTCTGTCTCCCCTCCTCCTCTCCCCTCCTCATATATAATCTCTCTATATATCTAGAGATATATATCTATACCTGTACCTCTCTATATATCTGTATCTACATATATCTATATATTTGTAGCTACACCACTCTATATCTGTAGATCTAAATATCTTTAGCTCTCTATAGATCTCTTTATATATCTCTATAAATCTCTATCTCTAGATATCTCTATTCGTCCACCTTTTTCCATCTCTGTTTCTATATAATATAGAAATCTATATCTATATAGATACCTAATATCTCTCTATATCCACAGGTATCTCTATATATCTATAGATGTTTCTCTATATATGTATAGATCTCTCTAGATCTCTCTAGATGTCTCTATCTCTCTCTATACCTACAGATATCTCTATACATCTCCATTTTCCATCTTTATTCCTGGACAATCCCGGTCCCTGCGCTCGGCGGTGGATTAGGAGGCTGGGTGGATGCGCTCGGCGGTGGATTAGGAGCCTGGGTGGATGCGCTCGGCGGTGGATTAGGAGCCTGGGTGGATGCGCTCGG
>VYXB01004988.1:146174-164752 GCA_013397135.1 Pachyramphus minor
GGCTCTGTGCCGGTGCGGCCGCCCCCACCCCGGCCCCTCACGCTCTGTGTCTCTCCCGCAGCTGCTCCGTGCGGTGCTGCCGGACCCACCGCGGTGAGTACGGGCCGGGCGGGGCTGGGAGGGGCCGGGGCTGCCCCAGGGCTCACCCGCTGTGTGTCCGCAGAGCGCTGCGCGCCGCATTCCAACAGGGAGCGGGACGAGGAGCGGGGACCGCCCGCGGCCCCGCCGAGCCCCGCACCCGGCCCCTGGTCCCTGGAGGACATCCTGGGCGAGGAGGACGAGCAGGACCGGGTCCCGCTGCAGAAGCTCAAGCTTTTAGGTGAGTTTGGGAATTCGGGAGTCAGCCGGGTGCGGGGATGGTGGGGCTTCAGCAGAACGGCTCCCCATTCCCAGGAGTTCTGCGTGGAGCTGCTCCCAGTCGTGCAGCTTAAAGAGTTAAATATCAGATACTCTCTTTGTATCAGATACAGTATCTTTGTATCAGACTGTATCAGATACAGTCTCTTTGAAAGTTTATTTGCAAAATAAGGGAGGTCTTAACTTCATTTGTAACCGATTGAGATCAATACTGCTTGGTTTTCTTTTTCTTTTCCTTCCTAAAGGGGAGTCAGAAGAACTGAGGGATTTGCTGCTGAACCCACACCTCCGGCAGCTGCTCCTCACCATCGACCAGGCAGGAGACAAAAGCTCCCTCATGAGGAGGTTCATGCAGGAGCCCCTGTTTGTGGAGTTTGCAGATTGCTGCCTGAGGGTTGTGGAGCCTCCCGAGAAGGAGAACATCCTCCCTGAGTGAGCAGGTTTTCCTTTCCTTGAGGTTTTGTGCTGCAGAGCTGCTCCATTCTCTGCCTTTCCTCGGGGTCTGGTCGCTTTGCCCCTGGATGTCAGTGCTCTGATTTCAATTTGGAGCTGACAGTGAGAGATTTCTAGAGACTGGGGGTTGAACTTGACACTCTGTGGACCTGCTTTGTGTTGGTACAGAAATACTGGCAACCATGGGAAACGTTACTTCTCAGCGACAACATTAAATATATTTGCGTTTATTTTAATCCACAGATACTCTGAAATGTTTTTGTTCATTGTTTGGGACAGCCAGACACCTTGACAAGGCATTGAGCAGTTTATTTAAAATGACACACAGACAGGAGCTGAACATTTTCGAGATCCATGAGCAGGAGAAGGATGGTACAGAGCACCTCTGATGAGAGCCTTGGCAGGGCAGTGCTGTTTGGGGAGCTCTGCAAGTGCCTGGCAGCGTGAGAGAGCTCCTGGATTTTGGTCATAGAGAGAAAAAAGCAAGAGCCTGGTCTTGCTTTTCCCTGAGATATCTGCCCTTAGTGTTCCATTGGCTGCTCCTCCCTCGGTCAGTCAGAAGTGTGCCAGTGTTGGGGAACACTGGTGGTCAGTCAGCAGGGTTGTACCTCTGAGAATCCAGCAGGAATCAGGAATATTTGCGTTATTTGCTCTCTCATGACCAGCCTCTTGCTTCTCCAGGCAGCGCCAGCAGCGATCAGTTCAAGTATTTATTGCTTAAAGCACCTGATCTGGTTTAATTGATTGTTCTCACAGTGCTGATATTTCCTGTAAGATGTGCCTGTGTGGGGGAGTGGCCCCCACCCCCCAAATTTGATGTATATTATATTTATTACATTGCATTTTCCGCACAAGGCAGGGAGGTGAAAGCTCTGAGGTAGCAGCAGATGTGGACGTTGAGTGATTTGAAAGCAGCAGGTTGCAGAGAGCCCTTCCCTGGAGGCAGAGCTGTGAGGGGCCAGGCCTAAGTGGGCAGGAGCTCCTTTCTGTCCAGCAGAATCTGGTTGAATCCCGTGATGGAACAGGAATCCCTGTGGGGGCTGACGTTGGAATAGTGCAGGGGGGACTTTCTGCAGTGGAACCTGACAGAGCCCTGCGAGGAAAGGAAGGGGAGAGATCAGCTTTTGAGGTGGTTTTGTCATTCATGTGTAGTGTCCATGAGCAGCTGGTGGCTGTGAGGGTAGAAGAGGACCTCCAGAGGAGTTTTAGTACAAATGGATTTAAGAGAAGTGAGTACCAATACTGCAATTTGAACTGGAATTAGCTTGAACTCTGGAGATTGGAGTATTTAGTACTGAACTTGCTACTGCCTCTGCCTGCTTGCAGTAACTGTGACCAGTTCTTGCACCCAGAATTTTAAACTCAGGAGAGTTACCAAAGAAACCACCGAAGTGATGTGGAACAAGGTGCAGGTTCTGAGGGCAGCCAGTGGCTGTGGCTTCTTGGCAAGAAATGGTCTCCAGGACTATCCCTGAACTCCTGGCACCCTCCCTGTGCTGAGTGGGCTCTGGGAGGTGCTCACCTGTGGCAGAGCTCTGATGGAAGCGATGCCACAGCCCAGGGAAGGGCTGTGCAGCCCGGAGCAGCCGCTGTCCTGGAGCCCCCTGAGCCAGCCCAGCAGGGCCAGGGCCCGGCGGGGCCCCGGGGCAGCAGCCAGGACCAGGCCCAGGGGCCAGAACTGGACAATGGCCTGCAGGGGCCACGCTGTGTCCAAGGAACAAGGCAGCTTGGTCGGGATCACCGTGGCTCCAGGAGCTGGGAACTCCTTCCCTTCCCCCTCGTCCAGTTCTGCAGCTGCCAACGCGGCCATTTTTGCCTGGTGAAGATAAGGAACAGTATTCAACAAGGTTCTCAGAAATCTTGGGCAGAATTTAAAGAGTCTGAAGAGGAGGGAATGTGAAAGGGCAGCAGACCCTTTGGGGCATTCCCATGAAGGTGAGGAATGGGTTTATTCTGGAGAACAGAAGCAGCTCTGCAGGACTGGCATCCTCTGCTCTTCAGCTGGAGAAGAGTTTAATGGAGCACTGACAGTGCTGCTTTTGTGGTTAGCTGAGGCAGAGTAGTAACTACTAAGAGGGAGATTCCTTCTCCAACACAAAGCCTCAGTGACTGAGTATCTGTGCTTCCCTGTGCCCACACCCTCACCTTCCATCTCCTCCAGCCGTGTTGGATGACGTTGGCAGCCCCGCGCATCCTTCGGAACCGGCTCCTGGCCAGCCAGGAACGGACAGCTGAGGATTCAGTGCAAACAAAGCTGAGTGCAAACAACCTCAGGAGCTCTGGCACACAGTGTAAGAGGTGGCACTTCACCACCCCTGCCACTTTAATTCCCCAACAGAACTGGAAATGTTCCTTGTGGTGGTGTTGCAGCCACAGCCTTACGGAGTTACCTGCTTGGATGACAGTTGCAGAACGTTTCTCCTTTGCTAATTTCTTCTGCTTAAATCTCCTCCAGCAACACTGAATGCAAAATGCTTTCTTGTTTAGCACCTCTGCTCTCCTGGCTTCGAGTAGCTCCAGCTGCAGAGGGGACAGGAGCTTGGAGTTAGTACTCAAGGCAGGGTTGTGCTCTCAGCTCTTCCCTTTTCTGCAGCCTCTTGGTGTTTGTCAGAGAGCCACATCCTCATTCCAGTGTCCTGTGACTGCTGGATTAGGTGTTAGAAGTGACAGCGCTCCATTAGTGCTTATTAGGTAAAATGGAAACAAAAATCTAAGTATTTGGGGGTCCCAGGAGCAGCTGGCTTAAAACCAGCTCCACTGAAGGGGGTTCTATGGCTGCATCCTGCACGCTTTGTCTCCATCTTTTTCCCCAAGGAAGGTGTGTGGGCCAGTTGGAGTAGCCAAATCTGTCAGCTGAAGGTAAGGAAAGCTGTGATCTTTCCTGGAATTGGGGTAATACTGACAATTCTAGACACAGGTGCAGCTCCTTTGTCCCTTGGCTCCACAGAGGCCATTAAACAAAGTGCTTCTGAGGGCTGGGTTCTGATGGCTGAGTTGAGTAATTTGAAGGAAAATGCCCAATTCTGGTCACACTGGCTTGGCAGGAGCATTGCCCCCACCCTGGTGATGCCTGTGCCAGAATCCCCATTAGGCAGGCTCCAGAATTGTCAACCAACTTACCACAGAACTGGCCAGGAATACTTTGGTCTTCCCACAGTACAGGGAGGGGGTTCCTGCTCCACTCCCTGGTTGCTCAGCAGGGGTTTGTCCCGTAACAACGTTTTGAAGGATCTCAAGAACAGCAGAACGTGGTGCTTTGTCTTCCTCCATCACCACAGTCTCACCTGGAAATGAAGCTTTGAGGAGCAGGAGGCACAAAACTTGGAAATCAGGACCAAGGAGTTGTCTTTACACTGAGATTTCTTGGCCATCTAGTGGGGGGAAAACCTCCAGCAAGAGGGGAGGAGCTGATGGCTGAGAGCACTCATCTCATTGTGTTTTGGGGTGAAATGGGACAGCACAGATTTCACCAGGTGCCAGCAACCAGAAAACCAGTGTGGGGTGTTTTAACTGGGAACAAAGAACAAAAAGGAAGGAATTGGACTCAGCCTTAATGTAACTGGAAGGTGCAGGAGGGGAAACAACTTCTGCAGAATTCTCCAGCTTTCCCAGGGCATCGGAAGCAGCCACGGGGTCATGTACTGAGCAGGAATTTATTGCAGCAATTAGAGGTTATTAAAACCATTTCTGGGACACAGTGCACAGCTTTTTACCTCATGAGACAAACGGGTTGGCCAGATGACTCTAACTGGAAATAGATTTAATTCAGAGCTGTCCTTGAAAGAGCTCGTGTTGTTCAAGGCAATGCTGCAGGAGTTCCTGCAATGGGCTTTGGATCCTTCCATCCTGGATACTGTTTGCTTTTCTGCTATAAATATTTCTAAGGAGATGAGAGCATTTTAAGGTACTGAAAACAAATAGGAGCAATTCTTGCCTACAGGAAGACATCTGGTGCCTATGATGATGTTCATGGGGCCGGGCTGATAAGGGAACCAAAAGCTTATCCCCGTGTTTGGGACATTTGTTTTGCTTTGTTTGCAGCTTATTACCCCCTAAAGATAAACAGGACTAAAAACCTATCACGAAGAGGCTTTGCAGCTAATGGGTTTGTAATTGAGGGGGAAAGTTACAGTGTGTGAGTAATTTTCCAGCCTGTACTTCCTTCCTTCTCTCCATTTCCAGAGGGTGAGTGGATATCCAGACATTTCACTTATCTGAACAGGCTGGTACTTAATGGTCCTGCTTCCCACTGGGTGAAGATGGGATTAACTTGGGAGAGAGAAGGGGCTTGCAGGAACCTTGAGTATTAAATGTGACCACCTGATGAGCTCCAGCTTTTAGGGGTTCATGGCAAGGGCATTACCTTGTAGACTGGGTTGTGGTTTTTAAAGTCGAAAGGAGTTTAGAAAAAGAGAAGTTTGCAAAAGGTGGAAGAAGCAGCAGAATCCAGGTAAGCTGGAAGGTCAGTGATTCAGCAAGGAAGCAAAGGGGGGGAAAAAAAAAGAAAGGAAGGAGAAGGAACATGAGCCAAAAGGTAAGAGATTTTCAAGTCTGCTAAAGAACCAAACTCTAAATCAAATGATATTGGGTGGGGGGAACCCCAGACACCACTGTAACTGGAATTGTTCCAGCCAAGAGGAACAGAGAAAACCAGCAGTAAGAGGAAAGATTTTAAAAAGAGCCTGCTGTAAGCATTAGGCAAAGTAGAATCTCTCCAGTTGGTGACAGATTAGAGAAGTATTCTGAGAACAGAGGTGTCCCTCGTGCTGAATACAGAAATCACCTGATCTGTGCAATATCAAAGGGGTGCAGTGATAATTTTACTTGATGGCAGAGGGATTATCTGCACAAACATACCTCTTTCCTCAGCAGTGTGAGAGTTGCTTTTGTCACACACACTTGTTTTCCTGGGCCCACAGGACTCTCTCAGGACTTCATAGCGCTCAGTGAAACGCTGGAAAGGGATCCTGGCAGACAAACACACAGGGAATTCCAGGAATGAGTCACTACTGTGAACTAATCCTTTGGGGGTGAACACTGCAGAATGGCTTCCACAGATCCAGTGCAGGGAATGCAAACAGACTGATGCCTAAAGAATCACCAACAGGCAAGAAAGTACAAACTTCCAGCAGTGCCTGTAGCAAAGACTGGGCAGGAGTTGTGCTTGGATATGACAATGATGAGCTTCACCCCCTCAGTGCTGAGCTGTGACTGTCTCAGGCTCTGCACCCTCTGAAGGTGGCCAAGAAAGCCCAGCAAGGCTGTGATGAGATGCTCAGCTCTGACTTAGATAATTGCCATTTATGATTTAACTGCTACAAATGTTACTGTGAAGCCACATTCAATTAGGAAAGTTTTAGTACATAATAGTCCACATCAAAACATCTCTTCCCAGGCTTCTCAGACTGGAAAGGTACAGTGAGCTCTCAGCTTTGAAAGCATCAGTAGTTTCCAGGCCTAAAACAAAGTGCAAAATCTTTGGGTTTCCTGCTTATAAGCTCTTCTGAATAACTAATGTGCCACTAATTGCTGCAGAAGTGGGTTCTGCTCAACGAGTTTGGACTCACCTGACAGGGAATCCTGCTGCACTGATGGTGATGGCTTCGACTATTCCACATGCCTGAAGCTGGCTGAGAACCTGAGGCATAAATTGGGATGGTTTAGGTGACACTGTCTGGGGGAGCTGCTCCTTTCTTGTATCCACACCCTGACTGACTGAATGCAGCAGCACGTGAAGAGCCAGTGGAGGTATTTGAATAAGATTTTCTCATTATTATTTTAACACTATTGTGCACTCAGCAAATTCTATGAGTGTTTGAAGTCAAGGCAGCAACACCCCAGCTGCTTCTTTTCCCATCAGATGAGGGTCTCTAGTTACACTTTTAGCATCTGCTGCTCTGCTCTCAGAGTGCTCAGCTGACCTCATCCAACTTGTCCTGCACTCCAGGAGCAAGCAAAGTTTTGTTTGGGAGATGCCTGCGTGCCCAGGGCTGCTGAGCACTCAGAACACCCTCAAATGTTTGAGGGCTGGGAGGGCAGCACCCCAAATAACCCAGGAGTGCTCTGGGAAGAGAACTGCTCCGACAGCAACACATGAGTTGCACCTGGAAGAGCTGCTGTGCTCACAGGCTCTGCTCTGGACAAGCACCATCAGTGACTCTGAAGGGATGTTTAAAGGAGAAGCAGCTATTTCAAAACGTGCTGTGAAAGGAGCTTTGCAATGCAAAGCCCCACAGTGTCTCCAGGAAGCTTCTCAGTGAGCAAAGGCTTTGGGAAAGTTACCTCTTCTCTTTTGAAAGTCATTGCCTTGCAGTCAGCATTGGGCTTGATGCATCGGATGTAGTGTGGTGTGGTCCTGTTCAAAATCTGCATGAGATGTTCAAGGGAGCTCTGCACAAAATAAACACGAGGTGGATTAGGGACAACTCCTCCACAGGGAGCTCAGCTCATCAGGGGTCTTCTATCAAACCCAGGGAGCTCTTTTTTGCAAGGATGGCTTTACAGACTCGGTGTTAGAGCAATTCCACAGGGACAACCTGAGCAAAAAAAGCCACTCTATGGATGCTTTTATCAAACTGTTGATGGTAAATTCAGAAAGTTTCCACAATTATAGCAGGGCCATCATTGACATGAACCCCTCAAGAGGAACAGGTAAGAAGAAGCCTTAAAAAGGCAGGTGCCCAACTGTTAAAGGTAAAATCAGAGGGAGTTAAGACCCAGACAATATCAGGAGTCTGAAGCTGTTTCTGTTTTACAGCTGTTTCATTTTTACATCATTTACTGATCTTCATCCAGCTCCTGTTTTCCAATCTAGTCACGAAGGCAGCAGTAGAAAGCAGGAAGCTGAATAGGGATGTACCTTGAACTTGGACACCACTGTAACAACAGGTGCTCTGTTCTGGGTTTTGATGTTATTCTGGATGTTTTCTGTCACAGGAAATAATTTTTGAAGCAAAGAGTCCTTAGAGTTCTGCAGAACATGGACCAGCTCTGGTGGAACAGCATCCTGCAAACACAGACATTATGTGTTAGAATGTGGACTTGGGCAGACACTGCCATCTCTGCAAATGGCTAAAAATTCCACAAAAATAGATGGAACAGTATTTCTGATGCCAACTTTGATTTAACCACAGCTGCAGTTCCAAATCTGACCATGTCCATTCATTCATAGTCAGATTTGGGAACAGCAAATGATGTTAGCCTGAATATTTAGCAGATCCAGTCAAATGTGTGACTGCTCCCAACAGTGTTCTTGTTACACAGCTTGAGTGAGCCTGGGTTAAAAGGACAGACTGCGCAAACATTAGAAAGTCTGTTAGAAACATTTCTTTTAATTAAGACATGGTGTTTTATTGCATCACCTATTTTACTTATTCCCTGATGGCACAACGAGGCCAAAATCTGAATCCTTCCAGGATTTCCAGTAAAGTCCATGTTCTTGTTTCTCATAAAGTTACCTGATTTTTTAGGGGAAATGAAGCACTCTGTTCATGGTTATAAAAATGCCCTGGTGCCATTAACAGTTCTGCATCTCCCAGGAACAGGAGAGGCCCTGATTTGGTGATGGTCCACTTAATCCTCAGCTGAAAGGTCTAACAAAGCACTTGTTTGTGCCAGTGATGGACTGCAAACCAGACCAAGAACATTACCCAGCTTTACATGGCCTGAAGGATTTCTCTGGAGCAAGGTATGTACATCCAGCACACATCCCTGGACGGACTTGTTAGCAGTGCTTTGATTTAAATCCCCCTTGGTCTGTAAGATTTAACAGCTCTTGCTGAAAACACCTACCTTATTTTTCCCCACCATTGCTGCCAGCTGGTAGCAGACCTTGCCAGCATAATGTGAAATGATGAAGTTGGGCTTCTTACTAAACCTGTCTCGACTTAAACACTGATTGCCAGACAAGGCTTTCTCAATGCGAGTCTGGAACAGGTCGGTGTTGGAGGGTCTGTTCAGGCGACACTCCTGCAAACGAGACAGGATTGCAGCATCTCCTCTTGGTCATAAAGAACTGGCTCTAAAACTAAACATCACAGCCATTTTGCTTCTACAGTATGCAAGCCCTGAGGTATTGGGGTGTGGGGGGGGGATGGGAAGTAACTGAGGCTTTATATTTAAATGAAAACATCCAGGATCAGAGGAAAAAAGATACTCAGAATATGAGGGAGCAGTGTTATGATTATTCTGAAAACAGAGCTCTGCAGAAATTGTATAACTGACAAATTTTCTGCTAGTGTAGAGTTTGTGTTTTCTTTGGTGGTGTGGGACAAAGGCAGGAAACTAGGCCAAAAAAAATCAGGGTTTAGATCACACTTACCTCGTTCAGCAAGGAAAAAATGCTGAGAGGATTTCCCTCTATGAGATCGAGGCAGTTCTGGTTATCCTGGTAGTTGATGAATGACCACTGCAGGCCTTCAGCTGCATATTCTTCCTGAGGGAAGAGGGAAAGGATTATCCTGCAGTAGAGGGCACCAGAGCCTGGAACTGTGTGTCTAGTGCAGTTGATGCAGTTAATTTTTAATTAGTTAATCCCAGCTCAGCTGCTCATCCAAAGCTCAGCTCGAGTTTAAGAGCAAGTTGTGAGAAAAAACCCAAACAAGGATATTCTTGCCCAGGTCGCTTTTGAGTGTGGATCAGATCCTACTGGAACAATTTGAGTATCTGGGAACCTCACAGATTTATCAGAGTGAGCTGCAAGGCTGATTTAGAGAGTAAACAGAGGCTGCAGTCACACAAAGCCTGTCCTGGCTGTGCTGAGATTTGCCTTGAAGGGCAAGGAACGTGCAGAACTCCTTCCTTAAACTGGGACACAGCCCTAAACCAACCATTGTGTGCCAGGCTTTACTAACTGGGCTCCTTTTACAGCCTGATCCAAGAGGAAGAACAGGAAGATATTAGCTGAAATAATCTGTACAATATTTATGCTGAATTACAGGACAGACTGTCAGGAGTGTTTAACAAGCTCAAGCTCTGGGCAGTTATTTTAAAAGTCTCCTGCCAAAAGCTTGCTCAGCACAGCCACTAATGGCATTTAAGTGGTTTGGGCCCCAGCCAGAGGCAGAGAGGTAAGAGGGCAGGCACTGACTGGGAGGGGAGCAGTAAACAGAGGTCATGGAGCAGTTTCAAGGCAAGTAATTGTGTGCTTGAACTTGGTTTCCATCTTCACTGACCATTAACCCCTGGCACACTGACGAGGGCAGGCAGGGGAAAAAAGCCTGGGAATGTGAAAGCACAGACTGTAGTCAGAGAAGTACTTATCTCCTGAACAAACTGACAAAGCCATGCTGGGAGGCAGGAGGTGCCAGGGTGCTGGTGCCATAAAGAAAATAATTTCCCAGTTAATGGCAAAGAGCACTGTGGTCATGGAGCTGCACTGTGGGGGAACTGGAGCAGCCCTGGAAGGGACCCCAGAACATTCACTGGGATTAGCAGTGTGTGACCAGTGAGGCAAGGGACTGCAGAGTCTTTAGTGTGGTGCAAACACCTCCTCCAGTGTGAGACAACACAATTTGTGAGCATTCTTAATAAAACCCCAAAGCTGATGCAGCCTGTGGTTTCTTTTACAGGTACTAACCCAGCAGCTGGTTCCTGGAGCTGCTCCCCTGCAGCAGGAGGCCTCCACAGGTACCACAGTGGTGTTGGGGTTACAGGGCTCTGCCTTGGGTTGGGCTCTGCCTTCACACTAAGCTCAGTCTGGGAGCTCCCCACCCATTTTGGGACTCTGTGCTTGCTGAAGAGAATTAATGTGGCTATGAGCAGCAGCTTCCAGGAGAATCTCTAGGCTGCACTTACCTCAAGAATTTAGTTTTAAGCATTCAGCTCTTTGAGGAAAAGCAAACAGTTTAACAGGCACAGAGCCAGTGGAGCTGGATAACAGGGAACAGGTTTGCAGTCCCCAAGACAGAAAGCTGTGTCATTCCACCAACTGCCCCACACTCTCCTCTTTAAAAAACCCCTTTACATCCCACTGGTTTCTGTGGCATTGCTGACTGACTGAAGGTTGCAATTTGACCACAGGCACAGAAATACAACTGAAGTGACAAAAGATACTGGTTTAAAATTAGCTGTTTTTTCTCTTTGTGGGGTCTCACCTGCTGTGCCTTCAGGTAGTGTGCTACAAAGTGCTGCTGCAGTTTCTCGTTGGCATAGTTAATACAGAGCTGTTCCAAGTTGTTTTCAGGGAAGGCTTCAAAACCATAAACATCCAACAGGCCTAGAAGGAATGTGGGAAGACAGTGAGCTTTAGTCTAGGGGTAGCCTGAAGGACCTTCAGTTAAAGCAGGGTGGAATATGGAATATCCATACCTATGAAGCTGGTCCACACGGATGGATCTGCATAGATGCTTTCATTGATGACCAGAACGAGCCACTCAAACAATCTGCAATGACAGTGGGGTTAGCTGGAAGCTGCTTGCAGGGCAGTGTTCTTTTCCTGCTGCTCCCATCAGTGTCACTGGGAAGGAACAGAAATCTCTGCCATGAAACAGCAGCACTGAAGGATTCTCTCAGTGTACAGCAGAATGAAGGTGTGTTGAGAGGGGGAGGGAGGGTCACACTTATGGAATGCAAGCAGAAAGCCAGGGGAAGGAAATCCCTGTGTTCTCCCTCTTCCCTCCCAAAAGCCCCATGGACTGGCACGTCCGTACCTGGCGTAGATGACTTTGGCCAGGCAGTCCCTCCTGGTCTCACACTCGGCCCTGGAGCAGGGCTTCTTGAACACTTGCTGTTGTTTCCCAGCAGTTATTGTCCGAATTCTTAATGACTCCAGTAGTTCCTCCACAGGGATCTTCAGCAGATCTCCAGTGGTCTTCACAAAACCTTGTTCAGGAGAACAAACATTGCCAGGTTACCTGGGTGCAGGTCCTTTTAAGCTATGGAAGGTCTGTAGTGTAGGAAAATGACACTTCCATGAGCTCAACAACTTTAATGTGGATTTTGGATCTTTTTACCCAAACTTGGCAGCAAGTTTTGCAAGACCAGCCTCTTAATTTGGATGTAGAGTTCCCCTAGAATTTCAGGTACTCTATTTAAAATGAAACAATACCAAGCAATTCTGAAGTTTGCCACACTGAAGTTGGCATTTGATAGAGTCTCTCTAGTCTTTGTTGCTTGTTCACCTTTTTTGAGCAGAGACCTTGAAATCCAAGTAGACAAATCAGCCATGGCCAGAAAAAAACAGAAAATGTAGAAGAATGAGTATTTGCTAACAAAGCATTTAAGATCTTGCTAAGCTGAGCTGTATGAAAAACCATTTAATATTAAATAGTGTGAATTCAGAGCTTGTGAAATCATAGGAGGAAACTTCACTGTCCAGGACAGTTTTGGCTCTGAAGCAAAACTAGACCCACAAGCCTCCTAAAGACATGAAGAACCACCTACATTTATGCTGCAATTTGACAGATTATCTGTTACTCAGTTTGAGTCTTTATCATGAAAACTTCAAAGCTTTCATGTTAAAAGCCCTGCTCTCCACTCTGGGTCAGATCTCTGCAGAGTCTTGTGATGTCAGGGTAAGATTGTAATCAAGAGCCACAGTTCTGCCAATAATCCTGCTGAAGTGACTGACTGATGCTGAAGTTGCCTTGACCTGTCACAGAAGGATATTGTCTCTCAGAGCAGGGGAGCATTAGAGTTTTGTTTACTCACAAGAACAAGTTTAAATTTTGGTTTGCTCACGACCTTGATTGTCTATATCAGCAGAAGGGTGCAGTAATCCTCTCCATCAGGCATCTGCACTGAGATCACAGAACTCCATGGAGCATGGAATGGTTGTTGCCTCACCTTTGGTTTTGTCTTCTAGTTCACAAGGCTGAGATTCATCCACTGGGTTGGAGAATTGGACATTCCCAAGGTGGAGGAGGCCTGATAATACCTGAAACATAATCAATAACAGAGGTTTTTAAAACAGCTCCCCTCCAAGGCAGTGTCCTCTGAGCCTTCCTTTAGCCCCAGGGACAGGACAAGTCAAAACATTTCTGCACAAAAAGAAGCAAACAGATTCCAAGCTTCTGTGTGAATCCCTAGTGCTGCAATTCCTGAAGGAAAACTGCAGCTCCCAGGTGGAGGCTTTTAGTCAAGGTCTAAGATTTGGCTGTGCAACCTGAGGTGTTGCAGGAGCACCAACCAGCCCCCTGCTTTGCACTGACACAGATTTCCTTCTGCAGCAATCCCACAGCAGGAAGACACTCCAAGCACCCTGAGCAGCCTCGTGGTGTCCCCACTTTGTACCTGACCTTGAAAATGTTGCTCTGCGTGGAGCGGTCGATGCCCAGGTGACACATGGCAGCTCTGGTCACCTCGAAGCTGTCCTCTGCAAAGCCAAACAAGGGCTGGTTAAAACAAAGCCATGCACACAAACCCAGGCAAGCAGGACACTGCACAGCTGCAGTTGTCACAGGACAGCAAGGGAGCCAGATGCAGTTTGGGTAAATCCCACAGTGCAGGCTGGGGAACCCAGTGCTGCCTCTGTGGCTCTCTAGTGAGGCAGCAGGTGCTGAAGCACATCCAAAGACAAGACAGTTTCAAAACACAGCCCCAGAGATGCAAATTCACCAGCCAGAAACAGCTGCTTTAGGCCAGGTTGACTTTTAAGACTTAATAGTGCAAACAGAAACTTCAAAAGAATCCCACTAATGCAGGTGGCCCTGGGTCACGGGATTGAACAGGATATTTTTGCCTGCCTTCCTTTAAAGTTCCAGCTGTTATTAATGGGTAGTGAAACCCATCTTTACCATCCAAGTTTCTTTCAGAATTTGGCAGCCAGCGGTACTCAGCCCCTTCTGGAAGGTTCCACTCCAGCCTCTCCTCTGCAGTTGCACCTTTTGTGATCTGGAGGCAGAAAATAAGGTAAAGATTGAATTCTGCCTTTGGTATTTACAGCTCACAGACAAGGAAGAATAACATACTGGGAGGGTGATTTAATTTGGAAGCTTGGCAGACAGGGAAACTGTTAATTATTAAAAATTGCAACTGTGCTAAATCTGGTGATTTCATCCCACTGTTTGTCAGAAATATGCAGCAAAATTAACTGAAGGCAAACCTGGTAAAAAATATGAAAGTTTCTTTCATTGGGGGCCTGATAGGCAACTCTGGTCTTCTCCAAAAGGAAAGTCTGAATGGAAGCACTGCTGAGATGGTGGAATCTAGAGGGGGGAAAAAGAGCAAAGGTTTCAACAAAACCTCTTCACAGAATCCAACAGGTGCTGTGTTTTATGACACCAGCTGACTGTGAATGCTTTGCAGTTCCCCTTCAGTTTTGTGCAAGCCTAATTTCATATTTCATTCAGAGTTCTTTACTGCACCTCTGTTCCTCCACTGCTCTGTTTCAGAGATCGGGGTGAGAGCTTGCAGAAACAAGAAGGGAAATAATAACAGTGTAAGCTGCCAGCAAACCAAAATACCCTCCCAAGGCAGATCAGATATTCTGTGGCAGACTTCAGCAACAGGCTTGTGAAGGTTTAAGGGAACAAGACAGTGGGAAAGGGGTTTGCAGAGCGACTGTTACCTTTAGTAGTGGAGCTGGATGTACTTCCCAAAGCGGCTGCTGTTGTTATTCCGCAGGGTACACGCGTTGCCTGTGGAATTGCCAGGGACAGAATAATCAGAGTGGTTCCACCCTCCCTTGTAGGACATACAGATACTAAGGGTGATTTGATCCTGTATTTTGAGAGTTCATTTTTAAGGAGAGGACTGAGACATAGCTTAGATTTGTGTATTAACAAAGAAAATTCCCACAGTGGCCATTACTGCTTTTTGCTGTTAACAAAGCCTCATTTACCAAATGCTTCCATGACAGGGTTGGAGTCCAACACTCTCCTCTCTATCCTTTCCACAGTTTCATTGCCTTTTGGGGAGATAACTGAAGCAGCAACAGAGGCATAGAACTTCATGAGGCAGCGGGAGGTCCAGGTCTGCAAGAGAGAGGTTTGACAATAGGGCCTTGTTTTTCCCACGTTATTAGTTGTGTCAGTCAGTGAGCAGTGCTGGCTGCTGCAGACACAGTGTGCAGCTGGTGGTGAAGCTAAAGAGAGTAACTGTGTCAGGCTGATGGCTCTGCTTCAGTGGAAACCCTGTGCCACAGACACACACTGAAAGGCTGCTGCAGAGGGAGTGCTTTGCTGAATGGCAGATTCATTGACATGTCACCATCTGGAAGCTCAGCTAGAATTAACAGTGTCTTGAGATGAAGGGAATATAAATGGATTTTGAGTCATTAACACCCAGCAAATCATTTTGTTCTCAGGCTTTAAAAATACCCTCAATATTGCCCTGAGCAGGGAAGGGCCATCACAGGAGGGCCCAGGACAGGCTCTGAACTCTCTGCTCCATCTAAGTCTCTACACAGGGTTTGCTGAGACCCTCCTGGACAGACCAGGCTGGGACATCAACTCAGGTGCAGCTCCTGTTGAATGATTCAAACCCAGCCCTCCCAGAAATGACAGATGTCACCTGAAGAGCAGCTATATTAAGCAGAGTGTGTTTAACTGCAGCAATCACTTAATGCTTCACACATATTTCAAGAGAGTCACACTGGAGCAGACTGGCTACGTGCTCCATCAGAGAGGGTTTTAATTCATCTCTGCTCCTTCACTGCAATGCTCTGCACTATGAATCACTGGCAAAGCCCAAAACTTAAGAGCAGTGCCATAAAAAAGAAATTTTCTTACCTTCCCAGCACCACTTTCTCCACTCACAATGATGGACTGGTTCACAGGCTCCATCTGGTTTTGGACGTTTCTGTAGGTTTGCTCAGCCACTGCAAAGATGTGAGGTTTTAAATCCTGGCAGTGAAAGAGAATATTCAGATTTAAGAGAACAGTAATTACACAGTTCAACAGCAATGGACAGTAAAGGTCATCTCACGTTTACCTGAAAACAGTAATGCTCTTTTCACAGAACTAATATTTCACTAGAAATGGGTTTTAGCTTTTAGGAGTATTTTGCTCCTATAGATTTTGAGGAGCTTGACATCTGGGTTCTGCAGAGGGACAGTTATTTCAAATACAAGCACTACCTGAGGACGAAGTGCAACGTGGTACTCTCTCATGAGCTCAGGGGAATAGAGGCAGGAGAAAGGCTGGAATGGATTGAGAGCCACGAGGCTGCAGCCAGCGTTGGTGTAAAACAAGTTGACTCTGTATCTTGCTTGAAGACATTTCAGAACTGAAAAACACACCTTCTGTTAGCACCTTTTGCAAAGTGTATTTGACTCATCCTGAGCCTGTTTGTTATCTATTAGGTTTAACAGAGAATGAGGTGACCAAGAGAGAGGCATGGGTTTAATGTACATAACAATGTCTTCAAGAGTTGCCCTTATTTGTAAAAATCTTAAGGGATCTGCTAAATCCTCTGCTTTTATGGGTTATTTTTTAAGGGTTTCACACAGTCCTAGAGGGCAAATCTGTTCCCTTGCAGAACAAACAGGCAAGAACTCCCCATCTCTACTAGGAACAGGTCTTAGCTTCTTCTAACAGCATCATCTTTAAAAGTTGAGGGAAGAATTTACTTTTAATGCCCAATTTCATGGCTATATTTTGGAATCTAAGTTAGAGCTCGTTTTCTGATGTGTTCAGGTGACACCAAACTGCAATGCCAAGGTCCTGCAGGAGTCCTGCAGTGGTGGTAACTCACACCTGGCTGCCTGAACCAACAACACCCACGGGAGCTCTGCATGCAGAGCGTGCTAAGCGTGACTTTCAAAGGCTCAGAACAGGCTTTAATAGGCTTTGAATCTTTAACTACTGTGTTCGTGGCAGTATTAATGCAATGGGAGCAGGAACTACCCCAGGTCAGTAGCCAGGGAAAGTGATTCCTCAGGAGATCCTCCCCTGGCTGCTCCTACCTGTCGTAGTTGTCACTGGATTAACTTTCGTGAGGTCATCAAAAAGGTGCAGTTTCCCTTCATCGCTGAGGAAGGCTCTAACTTCTTCTTCAAATGATTCATTGAGGTCATTCTGGATGAGAGAATCTCCTTTTTGGCCATTTTCCTGGAGGGGGTGTCAGATCAGCACCAGTCAAAGGCTGAATCCAGCTGGACTTTTGCCTCATCCCCTATTCCAGCTTTTCTACTGCTCCAACTGGGGACCAACACAACTGCAGTTTTCCTAGCAGAGACTTTCATTTTCAGAGCACAGGGTGCACACACCACAGCCAGGGGAGAGAAGTGGTGGTGCTGGAAGAGCTGGCCTGCATTAGTAGATTTGTGCCCTTTGAATCACTGAAGGTGTTCAAATCTTTGCCTCTGGGCTCCCGTGCCCTTGACAATATTGGCTGGAAGGACACACTTACTGTACAAACATAATTGGAAAACTAAAAGAGAGATTCCAGGTCCTGTTTGTCATTTCCAGGGAAAGGAGAAGTTAGGTAAGAATATGAAGAAGGGAATAAATACCCTTAAGGATGTGCTTGGTACCTGCATTAACACCTGCTCTGTTCAAGCCCTGCCTGCTGTTGGTAACACAGCTCAAATCCACAGTAAATAGGTCCAGTCAATCCATGAAGTAGAGGTGAATATTTATTAGTAGTCACCTAATCTTGACTGCATGGAAATAAGCCAAGAATTCTTTCCTGGCAGTAAAATTTAATTAGCACACACAATTCCTGGTTTTGTCTTTACCTGCTTTGGCATGTTGTCCAGGCCTGTGGATGGGAACACTGCAGAGGTGCCTGACTTTAGGGTACTTCATTCAAATCAGACTGAAGGATGCTTGGATAAGAACAAATAAAAAGGCATTTAGAACCAAATAACTCTGCACATGTTCTCCAGAGGCAAAGCCCAAAGGCTCAGAATTACTGATCCCAGTGGGACCAAGCAACATTTGGAAGCCTACCCAGACTATCAGAGTGATGGTCACATGTTCTGCTGCCCCTGCAAACAAAGCTGATTTGGAGAGAATAATGAATCTTTCCTTACATCAGGAATAAAATGCTTTGTTTCTCTTGAGTTAAGAAAGCAAGGCTTCTGGGCAAGAAATGGCAACTTTTTGTGAAAATTCCTCATGTTTTGGACATATAGGAAAGATTTGTGGTGTGACGGCATCGGAGGAGCCAGTGCCTTTGGAAAGGCTGTGACTCAGAGAAGTTTGTACTGCACAGAAATGAGATAGGCTGCTGTCCCCTTCCTGCTTCCTCTGGAAAACTGTGGAGCCAGCCCAAGGTGAGTCAAGCCCTTCAGATTTCTGTGGTAAACAGAGATTCCAGTCACAGAGCCAGGAAGAATTCTGTCCTTCCAGCAGCCGAAACTGCCATTACTTCCACTCTATTTCTAATTCTATTTCTAATTCTACTTCTAATTTATTCTAATTTTAATTCCATTCCAATTCTATTATATTATAGTCTATTTTAAATTATATTCTCTTCCAATTCTACTATATAATAGTCTATTTTAATTCTATTCTAATAGATATTATTATATTCTAATTCTATTTATATTTTCTATTCTATTCTAATTCTATTCTATTCTATTCTATATTCCTATTCTATTCCTTGGTCCGGTCTTACCTGGCACGAAAACACCACTTAGCGCCAAGTTCGACCCCTGAGCTGATGCTCGCAGAGCTCAGGGCACCCCGCGACTCCCATCCCAAACCCCCCCCGGTCCATCCCGGTTTCCCGGGAGCGCCGCGGGCAGGGGCGGCCTTTGTGCCGGTGCGGGATCCCGGGGGACTCGGCATCATCCCGCCCGCTCCCTGCGGCTGTGGGGAGCCCAAGGTCGCTGCCGCCGGGCCCGGGGTCCCCCCGGGACCAGGAGCGGAGCCGCGGGCGGC
>VYXB01004988.1:173043-191584 GCA_013397135.1 Pachyramphus minor
CCGGGCCTTCCTCCCCCCCACACACACCCCGGGCCGGGCCGCGCTGGCTCCTCGTTAATCGTGGGCACTTTGCGGCGCTCGGCGTTAACTGCATGTGGCAACTTCTTTTTTTTTAATCTGATCCGCGGCTCCCAGGGCGGGCAGGCCACGGAACGAGGCACTTACTGCCTTGCGCTGGGGCCTGGGCACAACTTGTGTTGGAGCCACCAGCGTGTGTCGAGCCCAGAGGTGGAGCAAAGCCATTTTCCAGCCAAGGAGGAAGGGAGCCATGTTAACGTTAAAGCCCAGCTTAAAACTGCGTGGTTACTCTGCTCCTAAATAGGCAAGAAAAGGCTAAAGGTGGTTGTGAAACCTTTGCCTTAAAGTCAGGGTTATTGAGCGTGCAGTAACGTGCTGCTGTGTCTGCAGTATCTGAGAGAGTTTCCCATTTCAGGGTGTTTTTCTGAATTGGAAAAACATGGTATTTTTTGCTTTTTCCAGAATATTCAGTGGAAAAATGAGCTAAATGCAGCTTGGAGGCTTTCTGATTCTTCTTCTCCTGGGTTTAGAGGAAGGCTCAACAATTGCATCGTAGGGGAACACGTAGCAAAGTAAAATAATTCTCTAACTAGCCAGTTGTTGTTTGTTTTAATTTTTAAGGCATGAAAATAGTGGAAATAATACTGCACTTAGATACTGTAATTTGGTACCTTAATTTTTTGTATTTGATTTCTCTTGCTGTTAGTGTGACAGTACCTGCTGTTACTTCAAATGATATAAAATGCAGGTGCTTTAAATTCCTGATCTCAAGCTTACTATGGAAGAATCCCTGAGTTTTAAATCAGCTGACTTGGGCAACTCTGTAATGTAATTTCTGGTGGAAGGTGTCCCTGCTCATTGCAGGGGGTTGGAACTGGATGATCTTTAAGGTCCTTCCAACCCAAACCATTCAGGGATTCTTCCATCCTCCAGAACAAAATAATTGAATATCTTCAGACAGTTCCTTACCCTCCATCCCACTGTTAAAAATTATCTCTCTTGAACTCATCTGGTTTTGCTGCATCTGAAGAAAGGATGTTTGCTGTATTTTAGTTTTGGTCATTGGAATGGTGGCAATTTACCCAACAGCATCACTGTTTTTGGCTTTATATCCTCTGTGTTAACTGTGCTTATACATGAGGCAAAGTTTCCCCTAAAGTTGTCCAGAACAATATCTGTCTGTCCTAAAGGGATTTATGACCTGGAAAACCCAGCACTGTGCAGGAATAGTATAAGTTTGTGGGTTTGGGTGTCTTGACCACACCTTTCAAGTTATTTTGCCCTTTTGCTTCCCATGGAGTTTTAAGGTTTTGGATTTCTCTCTCCTTTTTTTTTAATTTTCCTTGGGCTCCCGAGTAAAAATTACCCATTAACTTGTGTTATGTAGACTTGCCATGCTCTTGTTACCTTTGTTGTGTGTAATAGGTTGAGAAAGAGAAAATTCAGCTGTACCAGTCACAGGCAGATGCCTTCAGCAGGCCTAAAATTCCATTTGTGTTTTGGTCCTGGAATTTTAACACCAGGCCCAAACTCGGTGTAATTGCACTGTGTTGTTTCTGTCCTGCTGCTTTTTACACCATCCTTGTGATTGAAAGGCTCCTGCAGCTGTAGATCAGTTTTGTATCCATCTGGAGGAGAGGCATTTATGCAAGTGCAAGTCATCCTTACCATGAAGAAATCTTATCTCGGGTCTGTTTTCTCCCCCCATTATTGTTGTAACAAAGTGCTGGGATTTCTAGGTGGTTTCTGGAGGCTTTTGTTAAGTAAATCTGCAGAAACAAGTGAATGAACTCTCAGCTTCCTTGTCTGTCATCTATAATTTATTTTTTAAATCCTTAATGAGAACAAGACATGGAGCTGTCTTTGAAGCAGAATTTTGCATCTGCAGCACTATCTGTAAAAAAAATAGTGGTTATTGGTAGTAACTGGCTTCTGTTGACCTCATTTAAATCGCAGATGTTAAAAGTAATGGGACTAACTGTCTGTTAGTCAGCTGGAAGACTTAATCTTAGCTTTAAATCTAGAATCAGTGGTTGTAAATTAGGAGTGAATGCCCAGAGTGCTCTTAAGCTTTGTAGTAGCACAGCAAGCAGTTGAGGTGCAGTGAGATACTCCATGGGTTGTTCACCACCACACTTCTCTGCTCCTTCTGGCTCAGCTAGAAATGAAAAGAGGTTTGAGTATTGAACCCTTTTCATTTCTTAAGCAGCTTTTATGATTTCTAGAAGGCATTCCATTTGATGTGGTATTAGGGGATTTTTTTTTCCTTCCAGTTCCGGGTGTGATGGTGGTTGATGTTTAACCACTTAATAAAATCTCAGCAGACACATGAATTAATTTAGCCTTTGATTCTTTCGCTCTGTTGCACAAAATACCTGAGGGTGTTGTCTGATAGTGGGAGATGAAGGTGAGGGGGAGAAAATGGGCAGATTTATCTCTCTTGCCTCTGTTATTAGCAGATAGAGCTTTTACTTTTGCTTATAGCTCATGCCCCACAGAAACACCAAATTAACAGTGTAAGAAACCTGTAATTCTGCAGCAACAACTGGTGCTACTGCTTTGTGTGGATGGATCCAGGGGCAAGGGAGGCTGGAAGGGAAATGCATGAGGGGTTGGAGTTGGCACTGGGTGCCCTGCACAAAGATCAGGCAGCTGTGCTGCTGCTCAGATTCTGGCACAGGGGACATCAAACTACTGCCTTGCTTTCTGCCCCCAGAGAATCAGAGTTTATTGTGGAGCAGAGCTGAGAGGGAGTGTGTGAGTTCTCTGGAGGTAGGGCTGGCAGTTAGGCAGCCAGCAGGGAATTGTGCCTTAACGAGACAGCTGAGGGAAGGAGGAGGGAAGAGGGGTGAATCAGGCAATTTCAGTTGCTGTTGATTAGTATTAGTAATTCACCAAAGTCGTGGTTCTGCCTTTCTGATTTTAAAATGAACTTTCACTATTCCTATTGACAAATTCTCTATGTCTCAGCTTGGACAAGAACATAACTGAGCCAGGCTTTACATGTTTTTCTGGTTGCTTTCATTTTGCTCCACAGTTGCACAGTTGGATTTTTGCCTGAAACTTATTTTACTGATTTCTGCCCCTCCCCAAGAAAGTGCCCTCTTTGTTTCTCAGTAATTTGATAGGAAATATTATTAATTAATTGCAAGTAATCACATTGTTCTGTAGGCTTAACATTTTACTCTGAGCCTCTTGAGAGCTGCAGCTGCAATCACACAAAACAAACTATGCCTTGGAGTACCTTGTTGGGGTAATATGGTTCTAAATTAGCCTTTGGAGGAGTCAACTCTGTCATTAAATTATTGTGGCTGTTTCTTCATAGCTTTATAAATTTGGTTTGGCTATTGGATGCATTTGGATCTCAGTGTGTTGGAGTATATTATTTTTAAAAACTGAAATAGGGTCTCAAGTCATGTAGATAATAATACAAAATCTGATGGTCCATTTAGCAACTTTTGCTTTCTCTCTGACAGCTATTTAAGAGTTTCCATTTATAAACTACCTCTAGAACATTATATTAATGAAATATTTATTACTTTGCTGGGACATTTACTATCTTAAACAGTTACTTCTATCCTTTCCCAAGCTCCAATAATCATGTGAAAAGTGTGAGCGTTTAACATAATTTCTGTTTTATTTCTCCCAAGAAAGTAAAAGAACCAATGTTCCGTGTTTGGCTTTTTTTTTTTTCCCTGAAAGCTCTTTTTGAAATTTTTTTCCCTCTCTTTGTACAGATGGTGATGGAATTTCCTGATAATGTGCTGAACCTCGATGGACACCAGAACAACAGTGCACAATTAAAACAGTTCATTCAGGTAAATACCTACTCCTGGGGGTTTTTTTTCTTTTACTTTTCTTGGGTTTGTGCTTTTGCTTCTCTAGGAGGTTGTGACTTGTGGAGTGACTTAAGACACGTCAGCACCTGTGAGCAATCCTGTGTTGGTACCAAAGTGCACTGGATTCCTTTGTTCCCAGGATTTCACAGCATTTATTACAGCTTGTCCTGTCAGGAGGCAATTGCTGCATGTCTGGTTAGGACTGAAAACTTACCATGGAAACTACAATTTCTAAATACATTTTGATTCTCATTTCCCTGAATAGTTTGGAACTGCTTTTCCAAGTGAAAGTGGGCATTGCTTAAGGTTGAGTTCCTGTGATTGGTGCCGTGCCAGGACAGAATTCCCATGGCACTTTATACATTATATATAGTTGAGTAGTGAGAGATGGTTTTGTGGTACCCCTGGAGCTTTACAAATAGAAGGAAAACCGTAGCAGTGGAACACCTGTAGCAGCTGCAGGGTTGTGCCATGGGTGTCCAGAGGAACAGCCCTGTTGCTCCTCTGCAGTTGCACGTCCTCCCTCGTGCCCTGACAGCAGCAGTGCAGGCTCGTGCTGCATGTCAAACAGAGCTGTGTTGTGAAAATAGCTCACTCCTGCTTGGCTGTCACTGGTGCCATTAATTACAGGAAAGAGGATTATTGCAGAGTGATATTGCTTGTCAGATGATTTAATGGGCCTGCCTACAGGAGCACAAACCTTAAATGTTACCTGGTGATAGCTCTACTTTCATAATGTGTTACATAAAAGGAGCTGAAAATATTTTCTCTTTTCAGCTGATGTACTGACATGTTCCATGGGTTTGATGAGTTCTCTTGTGTTGTGTGGCCTTTTCCTTCTTTCCCCAGAAGTTGTGACGAGTCATTTCTGCACGGGGAGTGTTTGAGTGGTGTGATGTGACAATAATACAGAAAATACTATTGAGGCAAAACGTTCCCTGTGCTGATCCAGCTGTGCTTGGTGCAACCAGGGCAAAGTGACCCTCAGCCAGTAAATACACTGACAGGATTCTGCTCTTAGAGCTGATGTTGGGAAGTGCCCGTGGTGCTGATACCACAGGTGTAAATGTGTGTGGTGGTGTGTGAGGAAGGGACTCTCTCCTCTGCAGAGCTGTGCTGGTGGCAGTTCAGTGTTGGTGAAACAGCAGTGAGAAGGACTGGAAGGGTATGTGCTTTTTTATGTGTGCCTGGATGTGTTTGACAGGGGGACCGGGAGACACATCTACCATTGTTTATTGACGTCAGCAATATTAGAAGGTGTTGTCTTTAATGTTCTATGAATAGCACACATTGAGTGTTCAGTGCTGGAGTAGAATGTTTCACCCTGAGTAGTCACTGGTGCTTTCTTTAGGTTCAGCTGTTAGAACTGGAAGGGGAAATGGCATTTAATCTCCCAGGAAGAATATTGTTAAATTGTCTTGGTCCAAGCAGAACAAGTTTGTTGTAAATGAGATTTCCAGTGAATTCATGAATTTCCATTCTATGTGCCAAAGATGAGTGTGAGAGTAGAAGATGAAAACCTGTGAAACCCTTTCCTAAAACATCTGTGCTGAGGTGGAGAAAAAGGGTTTCGTGATCAGGGCGGGGAGATGCGCCGTTTGTTCTGAGGCAGCACCGGCTGATCGGAGCGGCAGGAGGAGGAAACAAGAGGAGGAAAATGCTCTGTCCCTGTTTTTGATGGTGGAACATGTGGTTGTGTTTCAGAGACACAGCATGCTGAAGCAGCAGGACCTGAACATTGCCATGATGGTGACGTCGCGGGAGGTCCTGAGCGCCCTTTCCCAGCTGGTGCCGTGCGTGGGCTGTCGGCGCAGTGTGGAAAGGCTCTTCTCCCAGCTCGTGGAGTCTGGGAATCCAGCGCTGGAGCCCCTCACAGTGGGGCCAAAGGGGGTTCTCTCTGTGACTCGGAGCTGTATGACTGATGCAAAGAAGCTTTATACACTCTTTTATGTGCATGGGTGAGTGTCTTGGCACTGCCCAGGTCATTCCTGCTGCTGTCTGTGCATTTGCCTGTGCTGCCTTCTTGGGGACACTAAATTGTCACAGGCTTCAGCCTCACAGTGCATCCTTGTCTTTTATATCAGTGTTAAACTAGTTATTGCCTAAACTGGGAAAAAGCAAACCCAAAACTTAATCTTTCGTATCACCAGTTGCAATACCTTGATTGCAATTAAGAGATAGCAATATCTAAACATTGGTATCTATAAATATAAATACATTCAGCCATTAATCTGACACAGACACTGTGGGGTTTTTGTGATGTGTGGAAGAAGAGGGATTGTTTGCCTCACTACTTGGCATGTGAAAAATAAAAGAAAACAGTTCATACCTGTCCACCAAAATTATCTGTTCTTGGGTAGAAAGGTAACCCTGAGAAAGTGAAAGCTTCTGGGTTTGGTGAGCACAATAAATAGCCCCAGTGCCATTAGTTTCTCAGCTGTCAGCAGAGCAAACACTGAGTGCTCAACATGCTGTGCCTTGGCCTTCCAGTTGGCTTCAGCTCCTTCTTCTTGCTCCAGTGAGCAGGAAGAGTAGGGGAGGTTAGTGCAGAGCTGAGGAGATGGAGATCTGGAGAGTGAGGTAGTGTAAGATCCAGTGCTTTCCAGAATCCTAAACTGGTTACATTTCTTTCCCATAGGTCCAAACTGAATGACATGATTGATGCAATTCCCAAAAGTAAGAAGAACAAGAGATGTCAGCTACACTCTCTGGACACACACAAACCAAAACCTTTGGGGTAAGTTTCAGTTTGATCTCAGATATTTTAAGGAGCCAAAGTATTGATGATAATTTATTTTTAAACATTGAGATCAATTCTTACACTGTGATCTGTTTGCCAGAGTTAGCTGCATTGTAGCAGACCCAGATAGTTGTGGGGGAGAGGAAGGGAATCACCAGGAGTTTTGGGCACGCTCAGGGCACTGTGATGGAAAGACAAACTGGTTTTTATGCTCTAGACCAAAAGGATTGATCAGCAGATTTTCTCACATGGAGGTGAAAGAGTACATGCTAAGCAAATATACATCATTTTGCTTGGGATTATTAAAAATGCCTTGCACAACTGTTAATCAAGGGCTTTATTGTGGTCGGGTGCAGGGTTAAAACTGGAACTCAATGAAATGTGTTTTCTCAAAATGTGAGAGCATGTTTTGAATACACCACTGAAAAATATGCATATATGCCAACTGGTTACCCAGAAAAACACTCCCTGTAAATCTGTTGTGGATTTTGGAAGTGGTGTTTTTTTGTTGGGTTTGGTTTTTTAGGTTTTTTTTTAATATGATGACCAATAAGTTGGGCTCTTGTGCTTGGCTGGAGTGTCTGGGCCTTTTTTAGTCAGTTGTGTTCTGCTCCTGGTTGAGTGTGCAACCTGTGAAAGGTGGTTTCCAGTTACAGGACCTGTATTTTTCTCTGCAGGTTTGAGTCTCTTTGGGTTTAGTTAAATCCCCTGGGATACCAGGCATGTGGAATTTGACACTCGATTTTTGCTCGTGCTCCCTGAGCATAGTGGGAACTAATAATTATCTCCTATTATATTTTGGTTACAGGCCTTTCATATAATTAGTTTAAAGCTTATGTTACACAGCATCATAAAGGTATAGGGGTATTTTTTTTAAAAATAAAGCGAATTCATAGCATTATGAGAGTGGGGTTTGGTTTTTTCCTTTATCTTGGGTGAGTTCAATCATTTCTGTGTGAGAACACACGTCGTGGAACCTGCAGTTAGTGTTCTGGCACAGCAGAACAATTCTCAAACTGAATGAATAGAGAGGAGAGCGCTGCCTTTATTTCCTCAATTCATGCTGGAATAAATCCCCTTAGTACTTTGCATGCAGATTAGTAGGGAATATGTGGAAGAGCAGTATTTTATTATTCTGCAAATAAAACTTTGGGCTTTATCAGGTAACATGGCTCGTGGGCCATCAGGGGAGTTTGCTAAAGAGACATGACTTGCACTCCCTTGCTCAGCCCAAGCCCTTTGCTGTGTACAGAAGTGCCCAGGGTGTATCAGCACTGATATTTCTCCACACCAATCTTCCTGCAGTGGCACAAACCCACTGCAGCTGAGCTGTGGAGATGTCCAAGGGAATTGTCTCAGGGAGCAAACCTTGTTTGTCAGCGCAGAGCTACTGCTCCCCTTCTGTACAAGAAACTCCTTCAGATGAGTCGCATCTGTTGGGCATTTCATGCACACGAAAAGGGCTTTGAGTTGTAATTGTGTGTTTTAATTAGGGGAGTTATGTAACCAGCTAATTCCACTCGAGGGTTGCTTGACGTCCTCAGTTTCAGTGTCCCTGGGTCATGGCTGCTCGGTGCCATTTGGGGCTCAGGAGCATTTTAAACTCTCAGAAGGGCAGGCCCTGTGATCTGGCAAACGAGATCATAGCATATATCAACACTGCAGTTGTGAAATAGGGGTGCTTGCTCCTATTTTCCTGCTGTGTTGTATCCATACGTGAGCTTGTGCAGAAGTGATAAAGTGTCAAGTGTAGACAAGCCTGTAAGTAAACATGACACGCTATTTAAAGTTTGTTCTTTGCTCTGTAATGTACTTTTAGCTTACCCACATGTGTTTTGTTAAGTTATTTTGGTATTTTTCTGGCAAATTTTTAAAACTTAACATAGGGTGGTTGTTTGTTTGTTTGTTTGTTTTTTATGGTGGTAGATGTGTGGAATTTGGGTTTTTTTGTTGTGCTCTTTTGCTATTTTAGTGAATTATCTTACGAAACTTAATCTGACAAGTCTCAAAACTTATGTCTGCTTAAAGTAATATTCTGAAACATTACTACTGGTTTTCAGCTGAAACTTCAGAAAGTCGTGATGAGTCTGGATTATAAACGTGGACAGCAAAATTTGCATCTCATGTCTGACCCAAACTTCCTTAGAAGTTAAGGCTTAACCTGTAGAAAATTCAAAGTAAATTAAGGAACACAGCAGCATTTTCATAGGATTTGCTTAGGAAAAATAACTAGTTCATAATATATATGTTATAGGTCTGAAAAATGTTTGGTAATACTATGTGACAGTGAAGGGAGCAGTAACAGACTCAGTACAAAGAAATTAAAAGCAGTTAAAAGTAGAGAAGACAGGAGGAGGAGGAAAGAGAGCAAGTGTAGCATCATTTTCTGCTATGGACCTTCCCAGGGAGCAGTCAGGTAACCAAAGAGGCTTTGCTTTGCTTCTTTCTGAACCCCCCCCCAGGATAATGTGCAGCCTTTTGTCTCCTCTGATTGTTTTGCAGGGGCTGTTGGATGGATGTGTGGGAGCTCATGTCCCAGGAATGCAGGGATGAAGTAGTTTTAATCGACTCTAGCTGTCTTTTAGAAACGTTAGAAACTTACCTACGAAAACACAGGTACGTGAAAGGAGCAGAGGGTTCGCTTTCCCCAAGTCATCTGCGTTTTAAAAACTGGGATAAGTGTGTGATAAATATGTTCACACAGTGTTTAAATGTGCAGAGAGCCTTTTAAACTGAACATCTCAGCTTGGTGGTGACAGAGCACCCTGCAGTGGGGCAGCTGATGGGACAAAGATGGTGGAACATTCCTTGTGTTTTTCCCTGTTGCTCCAGGTTATGGTGGGGGAACTGGGGAATCCTCGGGCGAAGTCATAGCTGCTTGTCTTAATTATTTTGGTTAGGATTAATTTACAGTTTAATGTGTTAAAACTGTGTATATTCATTCAGTCTTTCACAAGTAGCCTACTCTTGGATTATGCTCTTAGGCTTTCAGGGAGTATCTTCCAGTTCAGAAGCAGATTTTAGGCTTGGTGTTGCCTGTAAATCACTGTTTTAAACCAGTTGTTTATGGCTTGTGGTGCTGGTGCTGTTAAGTCTCTCTTGCACAGCAAAAATAAGCCACTAAATTACAGTTGCATGTGTGCAGTAGCTGCTGTGCTGATTAAAAAGTTTTCATTTCCAGCAGTTTCAAGGTTCTGATATGAACTGTGGGGGCACAGATGGGTGCGGGGGTGGCGGTGCTGTGGAAATAACACTTTGGAAACAAAATAACTTTAATCTCCTGTGACATTAAACACAGCTTTGGCAGCATTCCTGCTGCTAACCTGCAATAATATTGCTGTTTTCTTTACTTTCACCACAGAAACTAGGCAGGTATCGTAGTTCTGTCACACAGCAAAATGTGTTTGACTTGGTGTTGTCAAGCTGGACACACTAGGAAAGGGGAAAACACCATCCAGGGCTGGCATGGAGAGCCAGTTTTTCAAGCTGAAATGTGAGCAGCTTGTCTGAGTAATGCAGCAAGAGGTTTTGTAGCTTCCTGAAGGTTACTCCTCTTATAACATAGAATGAGCTTAATTTGGTTGCGTTTTAATTATAACAGACTTCATAACCGTGCTGTTCTCACACATGAGCTGTCACATGTTTCAAATGAATGTGTGGTGTTATAAACCTTGTTTGGCTATCAGCACAGTAATCTAATAATTCAAAATATGCTTAAAGGTATTTGTGGTGGAAACAGACACTGCTCTTGTACAGCAGAGGCAACAGAGGAAACTTTTTCTGACTCCTTATCACTTGAGTACACTTTAAATAATTGCTGTAAGGTAACTTGGAGTGTGTTCCTTGAGAGAGATTTTGTCCTGGCTTGTATTAAGGATTCAGATTGTTCACTGTTAGATTTCTGATCTTTGAATGAAGGTGGAATTGCATATCCATATTGGTGTAGGAACTTCTCCATATTAACAATTAGCTTACCTTTTGCTTTGGAGCATGAAAGTCTTGATACCCAGACTTTTATATATGGTAGGTGGGATAATTCATACAGGCAACTTATTACAGAGTCCCAGAATGTGCTGGGTTGGAGGGACCCACAGGGATTATTGAGTCCAGCCCTCAGCCCTGTACAGGCCCATCCCCAAGAGTCACACTGTGAGCCTGAGAGGATCATCCAAACCCTCCTGGAGCTCTGGCAGCCTTGGGGCTGTGCCCACTGCCCTGGGGAGCCTGGGCAGTGCCAACCACCCTCTGGGGGAAGAACCTTTCCCTGAGATCCAACCTGACCCTGCCCTGACACAGCTCCAGCCCTTCCCTGGCTCCTGTCCCTGGTCCCACAGAGCACAGATCAGTGCCTGCCCCTCCCCAGGAAGTTGTAACTGCAGTTACAGCCAAAATCTTACTGTTTTACCTTGTGAAGTGACACAAAGCTCGCGGGCCCCTGTTGAGGTGAGCTCAGTCGGGTCGGGTTCCCTGCTGGGCTGGGAGCTCAGTTGTGCTGCGCTTCCCGCAGGTTTTGCACTGACTGCAAGAACAAGGTGCTGCGTGCGTACAACATCCTGATCGGGGAGCTGGACTGCAGCAAGGAGAAGGGTTACTGTGCTGCCCTGTACGAGGGGCTGCGCTGCTGCCCCCACGAGCGCCACATCCACGTGTGCTGCGAGACCGACTTCATCGCCCACCTCCTGGGGAGGGCCGAGCCCGAGTTCGCAGGAGGGTATGAGTATGTAATTGGCTAGAGTGGGCTATCTAGCGCTTTGCTTCTTTATTTTATCCCTCAATGTCCTTTGCCAAAGTGGTTTTGTGCCTCCTCGCTGCGTGGTGAACTTGTGACTGTGAATGTTCGTAGACTCTGGAGACAGCGCTTCGAAGTAGCCGAGGTTCCATCTGTGCTTTTGACTTTGAAGGGCGTTTAAAGAAAGAAATTGCCCAGTGTCTTCTAGTTCATTGTTCACTGCTTGTCCATTGAGGTGTTCAAATATGCGAAATAGAAGGACAGCCTTGGTTGACAGTTCTGCCAAATGCCAAGTGTTCAGGTTAACTTTGTTGCCATTTATGCATTATGGTACTTTCTGAACCTGTTTTAGCATCTTAAAATCTCCCAATGAAAAGTAAAGTTCTGAGCTCAGTATCAGGATGGTTTGGGTTGGAAGGGACATTGAGTCCTTAAAAGGGACCTTCCTCATTCCAATCCCAATACTTCTAAAGCTCAGTCACAACTGTCTAATTAGGAGGGTAAATCCTTTTATAATGATTTTCCCTCAGTAGATGATAGATTGAACAGATTGAGAGATGATGGATTGATAATGAGCAGATTAATACTGAAATGTTTTTGCTTTGTACGGTAAGTAACATATAAAACTTCTCAGTGTGTTTATCCAACTTCAGTTAACTGATGGTGAAATATTTGCTGTAAACTCCGTGCAAATTTTAGGAAACAAAAGAATGCCTTAAAAACTGGCATTAAAAGTGCTTCTCCCTCTTGGTAAGGGCAGGGACTGACGGGGTGACTCCTGAAGTCCGAGGTGGGAAGGCCCAGAGCTGTTTCCCAGCACAGGGAGCCCACCAGGAGCTCAGTGGTGGCTTTGACCTGGTCCTTTCTATTTTGCATCCGCATGCGGCGCCGCAGAGCCCGAGCGAGAGGCTGTTCATGCAAACATAGTGCAGCTGGGCATAAACCGGCACGGCAGCCACGGCTTTGATCTCTGGGTTGGCTTCCAGCTGCTTTAACAGTGCTGTGCTTTGGTTCCACTCCTGTGCAGGCGGAGGGAGAGGCACGCCAAGACAATAGACATAGCCCAGGAGGAGGTGCTCACCTGCCTGGGCATCCACCTCTACGAGAGGTTGCACCGGATCTGGCAGAAGCTGCGGGCCGAGGAGCAGACGTGGCAGATGCTCTTTTACCTGGGGGTCGATGCTCTACGCAAGAGCTTTGAGGTAAAAATCAGGTTTTATCTGACTTTATCTAACGGCATTTTCACCACGGTTCTTCTTCTGCTTTCTGCACATGTTGGGCTGGAAGGAGCTTCAAGGGTGTTGCAGTGACTCCCTTGTTCAGTTGTGTGACATCCATGCACAGCACAGCTGTGTTCTGATGTGAAATCTGCTGGAATGCAAAAGATTGAGGCTTGCTTTTACTCCCAAGCTGCATGTTATAGTACCCTGAGCCTTCTGTGTTTTTAATTCACAGTTATTTCTGTGTTCTTCTACTTGATGCCATTTAAAGTAGGTCAGGTTACAGCAGTTTTTATTTGGTTTATGAGTAAAACTGGAGGATGTGCCTTTGAATTATGGACATGATTGTTAACTCCTGCATTCCATGTATTCCAAAGGCACTCTGTGATCCTGTGGGATCTTGAGCTTCAAACAGAACTCGACGTGGTTCCTTTAACATATACCAGTAGTTAATATTAGTCAATAGTTCATAGGACAGATCTTTTTTGTTACCTTTATCTTCCCATCCTAATGACTGTTCTTTCTCAAAACTTCTAAACTGGGAACAGTCATAGTGGAACCCTAAACGACTTCTTGGAGTTTTTTTACAAATAATTTGCTCTTTAAATACTAAAAATGATATGGACTTGGACTTGGAATGCTTCAGCATTTGTGTCAGGTTTTGTCTTGGTGGGGTTTTAAACTAGTAAGGTATGGAGCTGAAAATCCATTGACATTGTAAAACTCAGGGAATTTTAGTGGTATGCAAGGATGGCTGTGAATTTGAAATACAGAACTTATATGGGGCCCTTTTCTAAGCTGAGTAGGAATGATGGGGTCTCATTTTGGCTTAAGGAGCTTCCAGAGTGATTTGGGGAAAAAAAAACAAAACAAAACCAAGCCCTGTGGATTTATTTTTACCTCTGTAAGAGCATCAATCCAGAATAGGTGGCTAGTTTAATGATATTCTATTAACTCTGTACGTAGATGTGGTGTTATGATATTTGTTCTAAATTTAATATTAAGGAACTTAATTAGATGCTTGTTATACTTTGAGATATATCTATACTTCAGGTTGGACTGCCTGGGAAATGAGTAGGTTTTTCACTGCTTACCCTGGATAAAGAGCTGCAGGAATTCTGTACCAGTAGTTCTAATGTGGCTTTTTTGTGCTGCTGTGTTAAATAATCAGAGTATCTGCCATGTAAACAGATCCCAAAATGCATAAAAATCAGCAGGTTTTCACTGAAAACTGTGAATCTGGGCCATAAGTGAAACACAGAGCTCCTCCACACAAATACCTTCAGCAGTCTGAAGTGAGGGAAAAAATCTGGATGGGCATTTTTCTTCTGTAGTCAAGAGTTGTGCTGCTGGGACTTCATGACTGGCTGCTTTCCTCCTCCTTTTTTTATAAATGTAAAAGCTTTAATTGTGATAACTTCTATAAATAGATCTAACCTCTTGTAAACAGATGGCTGTGGAAAAAGTGCAGGGTATTAGTCGATTGGAACAGCTCTGTGAAGAATTTTCGGAGGAGGAAAGAGTGAGAGAGCTGAAACAGGAGAAGAAACGCCAAAAACGGAAGAACAGACGGAAAAATAAGTGTGTGTGTGAGATCCCTGCTCCTCTGCAGGCAACAGAAGAGAAGGAAATCAATCAGGCAAAGGTAAAAAGGGCTTTCAGGTGCTTCATTCGTCAGCTCACTGTTCATGGTAGGATTCTTGAGAGGTTTTTACTGTATCTTGGGAACTAGTTTTAATTTAAAACTTTTTCAGGTTAGTACAGTCTTTGTAAAGTAGTTACCTGGAACTCCTCAGCTTTTGGGGGCTTGGTGTTTCTTGTTTTTAATCCTAAATCTGGGGTTTAGTTTATGCCAGAATATTTTTCAGCTATAACTTCTTCAAGATCACTTAATACAGGAAATCAAATGCTATTTGTAGACAATTCCCATTGAATTTTTGGAGAGGAGGAAGCTTTAATTGACTGAGTAAGTGCAATTATTATTCAGGATATGTTGACTGTAGGTCAGATTATTGTAGGAAGGTTGGTTGGAATTTTGTTTAGTTGTCTTGTGTTTGTGAAGAATTCTAAGCAATGCTGTTATCAGTCAGTGCCAGCTGGTTTTTGTTGTGGAAGGAGTATCCTTTGCAAAGCTGCTTTCAGTGCCTGCAAGTGTGTTTTGTTTCTGTTTGAAGGAGAACTCCAACTTCACGGAAAGCAGTTGCAAAGCCTGTGGTAGCACCGAAGAAGCCAACAACTGTGTAGAAGTAATTGTTACTAATGAAAGCACCTCTTGCACTTGTCCTAGTAGTGGTACCCTATTAGGTTCACCTAAAATCAAGAAAGGTATGTTAGTTGTTATTATTTTTCATTTTTTAAGAGATTTGCTTTTTAGGGGTAAACAGGGCTCAGCTATTTTTAAATTAATTGGGTTTTTGGAGAAGTGGTCTAGAGGAGGGTTCCTTTGGTCTGGAGGAAGATGTCCCTGCCCACGGTAGGAAAGTGGAACGAGATGATTTTTAAGGTCCCTTCCAACCTGGACCAGTCTGGGATTCTATGAATTCCTTTCTGTAGAGGCATAACTAAAGAATATGCAGCAGTTCCTGTAGATGACAGTGATTTTTGGCTTTGCCTCAGGTTTATCTCCACACTGTACTGGCAGTGACTGTGGCTATTCATCGAGCATGGAGGGCAGCGAAACGGGGTCTCGGGAGGGGTCAGATGTGGCCTGCACTGAAGGCATCTGCAACCACGATGAAAATGGTAGGTTTGGGAAGAAGAGAATAATGCTTTAGTATCCCCAAAGCTGCTGTATCTCAGAATAAAACTTGCCTGGCTTTTGCAGGAGACGATCCCTGTGTCCATCGCTGCGACGACAAGGAGGAGGATGGAGACAGCTGTGTGGAATGCTGGGCTAACGCGGAAGAGAGCAACACAAAAGGCAAAAACAAAAAGAAGAAAAAGAAAAGCAAAGCCTTGAAGTGTGAGAATGACCACGTAAGGAACACGGCTCTGCCAGATGCTTCTCTTAAGTGCTTACCTTGGAAAGTAGTTACAGAAGGATTTCAAGCCTCATTTGTGATTAATGCTGGAAATGGGTAACGGGGATCTCCTGTTCCCTCTCCATCCAAGTTTGGGAATTGAGGTCCTTTCAGGAGTAGGTTGTGGTGGAAATAGTCTCTGCTGTATTCCTAAGCATGTGCACTTCTACTCACAGTGAATTAACGTGCCACGCATTTAAAAATACCTATCCTTGCTCTCCTTGGGACTTTCCCCTTTTCCCTCTTGCACCTGAAACTTGAATGTTCCATAATAAATACCACTGGCAGTTCATCCCAGGCTGTTTTCAATTTTTAGATTCAGAAACTTGGAAGCTGTCTGGCAGATCCAGGTACCAGAGAGACCTCAGGGAATCTCACGCACACAGAGTTTCATCGCGACAAGACCAAAGACACACACGCTGAGAGCTGCTGTAGCGCAGACAAAAGCGGCCAGCAGTTGCCTTGGTTTGAGCATATGAAAAATGTGTCACAGTTTGCAGAACCTACAGAAATGTCACTCGTTCCTGATACTGGAAAAGGTGCCAAAAGCTTAGTGGAACTCCTTGTAAGTAACGGCTTCCCTGGAATTGGAGGTTGTAGCATCCTGCTTTAATCCTTGGGCTGAGGGTGGGGCTTAGAACTCAAATCCCACTGAGGAACTGTTCAACTTGAGGCTCCCAGTGCTTAGTTTGTTTGCCTGGTGCACGTTCCCTGGGAAGTTTATAACTGAAATTCTTTGCAGAGGAGGAGAAATTGTCACTGGAATGCAATGGCAGAACTTGTGTTGTAGGTGTTCGTTGTCAAGGATTGCATTATTCCATAGCATGAAGTGGGCATTATTGCTGCCCTCAGGCCTCAGATGTTACTTCCCACTGCAGGCTCCCTGGACAGCTTTCTCCTATCTCCCTTTCCATCTCCTTCCCCTCATATAGTTCCTTTCCTCTTTCTTTCCTTCCCTGTTCCTCTTGCCCCTGCTTTTTTTCCCCTCTTCCCCTTCCTCTTTTTTTTTTTTTTCCCCTCTTTCTTTCCCCTCCTTTTCCCCCAAAAACCTCTAACGCAAATCATGCTCTTCCCCTGGAAATGTGAATGATTTCCTGACTTTGTTGGTGCCTCTCCCCCCAGAAGCAGCAGAGCCCTGTGTGTGGGTTGGGTGGCTGTGTGTGCCCTCCAAGTAGCTGCACAGGAGGGCGATGCTGGAGCTCTGAAATCCCTGTTCTCCCTTGCAGGACGAGTCCGAGTGCACCTCTGACGAGGAACTGTTCATCTCCCAGGACGAGATCCAGTCCTTCATGGCAAACAACAAGTCTTTCTACAGCAACCGGGAGCAGTACCGGCAGCACCTGAAGGAGAAGTTCAACAAGTACTGTCGCCTCAACGACCACAAGGGGCCCGTCTGCAACAGCTGGCTGGCAACAGCTGGAGCCAACTGAGCCCGGTCCCCGCTCTGTCTGTCACTGAAACTCGAGATGACTACTGCGCCTTCTCCTTCCAGACTTAATTTAGTGACTTACAGCAAAATTTTATCTTAAATTAATGTGATTCTTTTTTTTTTCTTGGGTTTTTATTTTTTTTGTTTTATTTTTTGTTTTTTTTTTTTTTTTCCTGTTTTTGTTTTTCTGGGGAAGGCTGGTGGAGGTGATTTCCTTAATTTTGTTCTTTCTCCAGGCTTGTATCTTTAGTTGAGTAGCTGTGCAAGCCTCTCTTCTAATTTAAGCCATCTCTTTTCATTCAATGTTTCTCTTCCTGTGAGACTTACAAAGAAGCAAACTAGTGGCAAAGTAATGTTGTACCTATAATTCTGTACAGAATGACAAGGAGCTGAATATAAGATTTTACAAAGTAGACATCCATTTGCAAAATGTTTTGGATGTAATATGTTAAAGCGCAATGTGCAAAATTTAAATAAAGAATATTTATTAATATGCATAGTAAAAGTGGGTGTCTATATTTGTACTCTGAGCACTCCTTCCCAGCAGGATGAATTCCTGCTGGTCACAGGTGGATGGCTGTGTGGAGGGGGTTGTCAGGTGAGGAAACCTGGCCTGGGGAAGGACAGATCCTTGCAAAGCATCGTGCCAGGCTCTGTGCTTCTCCCCTGCCATGGTCTGGAGGTTGTGGGGTCGTTGCCAAACCAGCAGGGTCTGTGACAGCCTGGTTGTGGCAGTGGCACTGTGCCCGGCTGGCGCTGGCTCTTGGCAGCAGGTGCCTGTTCTGCTTCCAGGATCTGGGGTGAGGGATCAGTGTGGGGCTGGCTGAGGTGGTGCTGTGGGGATGTGCTGGGTCAGTCCCAGCCTGAGGGCCAGGCCCAAGGGCAGCAGACTGGGGGTGGAGGTTGGATTTGTTGGGACGGTAAGGCAGCCTGCGCCATTTTGGGGGCTCACTGCCCCTTTTGGAACACAGAGAATCACCAACTCCCCCCCCCTTTCTACTTCCATAAATATCTGTGCTTCAGACTTTTCACTGTTTCTTTTTTTTTTTCTGTTTCAATTAATCAGTTTCTTCACATCTTGAGCATACTTGAGCATCCCTGACCCTTGTGTGGGGGCTGACAGCACCTTCCCAGAGCTGCTCTGCCCTCTGCTCTCTCCAGGTCTGTTCTCTCCCTCTCCAGTCCCGCACTCACCTGGGGGTTGTTTGCAGGGCCTCTCCTCCGTTACTCCTCTCTGCACCCTCAGGGCTGATCGGAACAAACATCCCAGGGCTTTTTTTTTTGTGGCATGCAGCGATTTGAGCTCCGTCCTCCCCCAAACCCTTCCACCCTAACTCATCTCCCGGGCGCGGCAAAGCCCAACCCAAACATTCCAGCCGGGCCTGGACCCCCCCTCCCACGCTCCCCTTTCCCACGCTGGGGCTGAGCCCCCGCACACTCAGCGCACGCACCGGGGGCAGGGGCGTGTCCCCGCTATGGGCGTGTCCATGGGCGTGTCCCGCGGGGCGGGGCGGGGCGGGGCGGGCGGGCGGTGCATTGTGCGCGG
>VYXB01004988.1:191684-215685 GCA_013397135.1 Pachyramphus minor
CCCTCCATCCCCGCCCGGCCCCGGGCGCTCTCCCGGAGCCCCCGGCGCTGTTCCCGGCCCTGACAGGAGGGTGGGAGTTGCCCGAGCGAGGAGCGCGGTTCAGTTTTTGGGGTTTTTTTGACACACTTCTTGTCGTGGTTAAATATAGCACCTGCCCGGCCGGCCCCGGGAACGGGCTGCGCGGGTTTGGGGCTTCCAACCCTTCGGCTGTTTGGGAGACAGGATAGTTTTGTGATTTAATGATAAAACAGAGTTTCAGCCCTTTGGGTCCTTAAAGTGTGGCTCGCCCCGATGAAGAACATCGCTAAAGCCACGTCAAAGACCTCACGCGTTGGCTTGAAAATAAAGATGCTTAAAAGAAGTGTTTTCTCTCGATCCTTCTTGTATTGGGTGCGTTTGTCGGCTCTGCCTTGCCGTGGCATGAGATAAGGCTTGTTTGCTATTTAAGAAGTTTCCTCAGAGGTAGGAAATAAGTTGTAGTCAAGCTTAAATATTGTCGTGCTGTTTGTTTGGTGCCCACGGATGCAAAGGAGATCTGTACAACATCCAGGGGTTGTGTTTCCTTAGCCAAGGTGATAAGGATTCCCTCTGACTGCGCCAAGAATAAATTGTCCAAAATTCACGGGATCCAAGGCTTGGCATTGGTGGTGTTCCTGAGTGGGGTTGAGTAAAGGAATGCTTGGAAGAAACTGGACTTTTCCCCTTTTTCATTGTGAATCAGAAAGATGCCACTTGCAGAGAGAACACACCAACATGACTTATTGAACTGTCCTTTGGGGCTTGCTTCTAATTTTGGACTTCCCAGCGTTTTGCTGCTGTGGTCTGCAGGGAAAGCTGAGCTCTCCAAAGGCTTTCCCACGTGCAGCTGACGGTGTTTAATGTGCTTCCACAGCCTGGGAGGCTCTTGGAGCCCCACTGTGACTGGCAAAGGATGCTGTAAAGGATGTTGTTGTTTCCCGTTTCCCTCCAAAAAAGACAACAAAGTTATTTCCAATATTGCTGTTTCCAGTAGTGCCTTTTGCTTGGGTTTTGTTTTGGAATCTTTTCACTTGGTAAAGAAATCAGTGAAACTTGGTGTTTTCCTTCGGTGCTGCAGGAGAGTTTCCTTCCTTTCTGAACCTTTTCTGGCCAAAACCCAGCATGGATATAGGAATGAGTGTTCCTGTAAAGGCTTTTGCCCTTCTGTTTGACTCTGCACCTGGTGCAGCCAAACCTGGTTCAGAAACATGTGTTCCCAGGGCAGCTGATGTTTGTCCCTGTTTCCTCCCTCTTCCCTGGGACCGAGGTGTGTCTGCTGTCATTTGTTTTGGAGGGTGTCTGGACTGTGTCTTGCTCCGTTGCTATTCTGGGTTTATTTATTGTGAAGCATGTTTCCTTAACGAGGAAGAAAATCCCAGAAGTGCTGCCTGCTTGGGAAAGGGAAGGTGGGGGAGCGTGAGGTGACCCAGGGTCACTCTGGGAACAGGTCCATCACCTCGGCCTGGCTGCCAGGGATGCTGTGTCAGCACAGATGGGGCTTTGTACCAGCTCCACACTTCAAATGAGAGCTGAGCTTTCCTCCAGGTGCTTCACTTTGAGGGCTTACTTTTAAAAAAAAAAAAAGGGAAGATATTGAGTCTTAGGACTGTTGAACTGCTGCTGAGGGTTGGGGTTTTTGGCTGTAAGAAGCCACGTCAAGGAGCAGGAGTTGGTGATGGGTGTGGGGTGACTGTGGTGTGGCTGGCACTGTGGGTGAGGCCAGACCCCATCCCTGGAGCTGCTGCAGGGCTCTGCCCCCTGGAAGGGTGTTGGATGCTCCGGGCAGGAGCAAGGAAATGGGAAGGGCTGTGCCCTCAGCGCCCCCTGAGCGTGTTCTTACCTTGGTTAGTAACTGCATATCCAGAGCCATCCACAGCCTCCACTCCTGTGCCCCCCCTGCCTGCTGCTTCCCTGAGTCACTGCTGGTTGGGAGCAGGAGGATGGCATCCCTGCAGGAATCCTGGCTGGGGATTCCAGGGATGCTCCTGTTTGGGAAGCACAGCTCAGATGTAAAGGGCAGGATGAGGTTGCAGTGCTGGCATCTGGGGCTGGCATGTGGTGATGGAGGGACAAGAGGAGAGGAATATGAAGGAGCTGAGGGATTGGTGTTGCCAGAGCATCATGGCCATAGTTCATGGAATCATGGAATGGTTTGGGTTGGAAGGGACTTCAAAGCTCATCTGGTTACACCCCCTGCCATGGGTAGGAACACCTTCCACTATCCCAGGTTGGTCCAAGCCCCGTCCAACCTGGCCTGGACACTTCCAGGGATGGGGCAGCCAGAGCTGCTCTGGGCAACAAAGTGTCTGCAGGACAAATCTTGTTGCTGCATTAAAACTGGATAATTTGCTCAGTACCATCGTGGATGATGTTGAATGTGATGACATTCAGAGGAGCAAACCGAGAAAAATAAATCGAGGCAGCTTGAAATGGAAAGGGGGCAAAGAGGAGGGTTTAAACCTGGGAATAGAGTCCTGACTTTGGAGCACAAAAGCATCTGTTTTCGTCAGTGTTCTGCACAAGTCACCAATTTTAAGGAGAAGTGGCTGGAATCCCTCTGTGTTGTGGTTTTATAACCCACAGTAAACTGATGACTGAAAGAGCAGGTTGTCTTGTGGGGATTTAGCTCGGGCAATAAACACTATGTCAAGATTTCTTAATCTCTTTGAAAATCAGATAAGGGTTTGAGGCAAGATAACAAAGGAATTGCAAAGTTGCGAGTTTGGCATTAAACCTGTGTGGAGACTCCAGTGCTCTTTATTTGGCTTTTGAAATAAAAACGTTAATACTTAAAAAAACCCTGCAGAAATATCCTTTTTCCTCTTCCAGGGGCTCAATTTGCCACGTTGTCCCTCCCTTGCTCCCAGGCAGCCTCCTGTCCCCCACTCGTGCAGCTTTTTCGAGTGGAGGCTCTTTGTGTGGGTCATCCAGCGGTGACTTTAACAGTCAGACATCGAGGAATGAAATATGATTAAAATGGCTTTCTTTTACTTTTGCATGCCAGGAGGTAATTCAGGTTGAAGGCTTGTTTCAAATGTGAAGCCTGGAGGTACTAACAGCTGTCAAGGACTTTTTGGCGTGTGCTCTCTGCGCGCTTTGTGCTCCTCAGACACCGCCACGCGTTCCAAGTCAGGAGCTTTAATGAGGCAGCCAAGCGTTTGTAGCAGCCTGGAAGGCCAGGCTTTGGGGCAAACTGCTCCCTGGGAGCTGATCACCTTCACAGGGACCCCCTTGCTGGTCACTGGGGTCTCCAGTGCTCGGGGAGACTCGTTGAGATTTACAGCCGCTCCATCCTGCAGACAACAGGCAGAGGATTGTTCTGATGGCTTCACTTCGAGCCTCTTCAACTTTCTTCCTCCTGATGTTCTCCAGAAGTTTGGGTGTAGTGTCTGATTTCTTGTTTGCGGCTGTGCTGGAGTGGAGCTCAGTGGCACAAAAAAGGGAGAGTTTCCACAAGCATGGGACAAAATGTCCCCTTCTCTGGTCAAACCCCCCTTTTCTGGTCTTTTATTCTGTGTGATGTGTAAATTTTATTTTGCAGGGTTTTTCCCAGGGGTGGGGGAAGACTTGGGGGGGTTTGTCATAAAAGCAGGGTCTGGCTCAGAGGTGTGGTAAAGGCACTGAGGTATGGCATGGGTTTTCTCCTGAAGTGCAGGGAGGTACAAGACAGGGAGCTATTTCCAGAGGGTTTGCAGTGGATGGTAGTATTACACTTTTTTAATAATTAAAATTAATGTATTTTTATATTTATATTTGTAGAGAATGGCGAAAGTGCTGGCAGCAGCTCTCCCTCCAGCTCCAGGGTCAGAGCCCTGGATCCATAGCATGGCCAGGGCTGTCACTGATGGGAGATGCTCCAGGTGGGACAGTCCCACCCGCTTCAGGTCAGGCAGCACCTGATGCTGCCACACTGGAAATCTTCCAGCAGCTCGTTCCTTCCTTGGATACCTTGCTCCAGCACAGCCAGGGACATCATGGATGTCGTGCTCTGAAAGAAACACATTTTTCCCTTTCTTTGTTGGAGTGTGCAGAGCTGAGCTGTGCAAGAAGCAATAAATACAAGGTGTAGCCAATTCGTTCCAATGCATTTGTGACAGGTATTGATCAAAGGTAACATTTATAACCAGGGATGGCTTTGTCAAGGTTAGATCTTGCTCAGGAAACAGCCTCTGATAAGCTGAGCTGTTGATTGCAGGTTGGAGCAGCCCAGTCTCTGAAGAGGTCAGTGCTCTCTTCCATAAGTGCCAGGGCTGTGTGGGAGGAGGAAGAAGGAGCTGAGTCTTCCTCGTAGCATCTGAGCATCCTGAGCAGCCATGTGGGGGCTCTCTGGCCACCTCCACCCATCACAGCCCAGGCTAAAGGTGCAGAGGAGGCTCTCAACCCTTTCCATGCTCCAAGCAGTTAATTAACAGCTACTTGTTTCATAGTAGGTGAATGTGGATTTAATTACCTGCATGGTTTAGAGGTCACCTGGTGACATTTTGGCCTCCCCCTGTGGGTGTCCCTGCAGTGCTGGGTGTCCCTGGTGGGATTTGTCCTTCTGTCCCACAGCCAGGGATGGGTTTCATGGGGTGCCCCCAAAAACACAGGATTCACCTCTCTTAAGGCAGGAGGAGCAGCTTCGGGCAGGATAATCCCAAAGCATGGTCCTTGTGTAATGAATGACCTTCAGAATCTCCTTGGCCTCTGGAAGGGCTTGTTTTGTGTTTGACAAGGCCTTGCCTCAGGGATGGTGGGTACTCAAGGCCTCTCAGGTGCTTTTATTGCCGCTTGTCCCTGACCAGATCCTTTTCTGATAAACAGGAGAGGTCCAATAATTGCTGTCCTGAGTGGTGGGAACAAATGCTCTGCTGTCCTTGTGGTTTTCCTCAGGCATGTGGGGGAAGGACTGGTTTTAAACCAGGTTAGAACATCCCCTTTTCCCCCCAAAATGTGCTTTAAGAAGGTCTTATTGCAGCAGCCCCCCCTTCTCTGCTCCTCTGTTCCATTGGGCTTTGCAGCAGAGCAGCAATACCAGGGCATGTCATGCTCACAGCCCTAAAAATAAATAACTGAGGCTTTCCTGGGATTTTGGAGTTGGGATGGGGTAGGGTGGGGGGTGTGTTCTGCTGTGAAATGAGGCAGATCCAGGAGCTGTCCCATGCCTCAGTTTCCCCATGTAAAACCTGGCAGCTGCCCTGGGAAGGTGGGAGGGTTGTGTGGGAGCAGTTTTGGACATGGAAGGGCTGTGTTTAGGCTTTATGGAGAGTGTCCTGGAGCAGGGAGGTGTGAAAGGAGCTGGCACAGCGTTGGGGACAAGATATGATGGTTGTTGTCCTGGGACTTGTTAATAGTTTAAGCTCTGCAGAAAGCAGCGGCTGTGCTGGAGTGGAGCTGTAACCCTCATCCTGCCAGTGTCCACATGGGAAGTGTTACCAGTGATTTCCTGGCTGGCAACACCGTCACTGGCCCTGGTTGGCCCCACCTGGGTTTGTGCCCACCCTGGGTCTGTAAAATGGGGGCAGAGCACCCGTGGTCTTGCTCCTCCAGCCAGACCTTGGTCCCTGTTGGGCTCTGGCAGCTCAGCAGCAGCTCTGCCCAGCTTAGCTGGGGATTAGCCCCGGCGCGGCCGCGAGCGGCGCTGGCGTTGGGGCAGATGTTTAATCCCAGCCCCTGCAGCTGTGTGGCCGTGGAAGTGCTAATCCCGGCTGCTCGGCTCCCACCGCGGGGCTGGGGCGTGTGGGAGCCCCTGCACTGCCTGTCGGGGGCTCCTAAATCTGGGCTGGATCACAGCTCAGGATCTGTCGTGTGAATTTGGGTGCTGGGGCGCTCTGGGGGCTGGTAGGGGAAGGCCCACGCTGCTCCCGGCGTGAGTTAATCTGCAGGTTCAGAGAGGATTCCTTGGGATTACACACACGGGCCGGGAGCGGTGGGACACAGTGATGATCCCACGGGGATGGTGCTGGGAGAGCGGGAGAACAGCCGGCTCTGCCAGCGCTGGAGCAGGGCCAGGGCCACGCTGAGGGGTGTTGAGAGGAGAAGAGGCTGATCTTGTGCTCTGACGTCGGGGACCTGCTGTTCTGGTACTTGTGGTACGACTCAGGGGGTGCCAGCGGTGCTCACACCGAGGTGGGGGCTTGGTTCTGCTCCGTGGGTCTTCCTGGGACCCCGAGCTCGGAGCTCAGCAGTGGGTTGTCATCTGCTGCTGCTTCACCAGGATGCTGGGGCTGGGAAGGGATGAGTCCCCCAGTGAGCTTGTGTCAGCTGGGAGTGAGTCCTCAGGGGTGCTCCCAAGTCTTGCTTGCCCTGTATGGTGATAGACTCGATTCTGTTTGTTATTCAGGGTGGGTTTCCTGATATACTCAATTATATACGTTATTCAGGGTGGGTATGGGCTGGTCCCACCTTGGATCTTCACACCTTAGGTCGCTGGTTTCCATGGACCTCTGATCACACCTGGGACGCATCGCTGGGCACCTCAGAGCTTCCCTGCTGTGAGATTGGCTGGAGTTTGGCTTGATTCAATTCCAGTAAATCATTCTCCCCGACTCCCCGCGCTCAGTGCGGGTGGGGATGACACGCACCGGGCACCTGCCGTGATCTGAGGGTGTCGGGCTGCAGCTCTGCCCTCCGAGTCGAGTGGTGTGTTTGGAGGTGTTCTTGGCAATCCCTCGGCCCCGATCCAGGGGACTGTGGGCCAAGGGCTGGTGGAGCACCAGGACAGCGGCTCCAGCCTCAGTCACAGCGCTGGGGCTGCCTGAGGACGCAAGGGAAGCATCCACGTGCCGGGTTAGGTGGGAACTGATGTTGTGCAGGCTGGGGCTGGAGCTGAGGAGCAGCCAGGCTGCTGTGGGGCTGCGTTTAGGACAGTGGGACCTCAGAGGGAGGCAGAGATATTGCTCTAATGAGCTGTCACTGGGCAGCAGCGTCTCCTCCTCCCCCTCGCCAGCCTGTAGCAACGTGATCTGAGCAAGCAGGAAAAAAATAAAAGGTGCCTCCAGCCTTGACGTGAGGAGAGGTTGTGTGAGTGCCTTAAGGCAGCAGGGACCTCCAAGCAGCGCCAGCGGGGCGGTTGGGCTCGTGTGTGGCATTGGCAATTGAAAATTAAGTGAGCTAGGGAAAACATAATCTTGGGTGTTTAACTACTGAGAAAGTGCAGGGAGCAGAGAGGGCTTGGAAAAGAGCAGTGTGGGAGGACAGTTAGCAGCTCTGGGAACAGGTGACTGCTCAACTGGACCCCGTGTAACAGGAGTCTGGCTCCAGTGCCTGGGAAGAAATGTGAGGTGGTATTTATCCTTGGATCACATGTGGGCCAAAAGCCCCAGGTACCCACAGCTCTAGGAGGGGGCTCAGTGTGGTTATCTCCATTTTACAGTGGGGACACAGCTCTGGATCTTGCCCACAGAGCACTGTGGAAATAAATCCCAGCCTAGTGCTTTATTCACTGTGCGTCTCTTCCTCTATTATGCTGTTGTACTGTTATTAAATCTTAATTAAAAGAAGCTTCAAACTTGCCAATCAGTGAAATGAAATGGTTTGTAAGCCCCCAGTTTTCTTCCACAGCTGTGATGCTGTTCATTAGGATTTTTCTCCTTCATTTCCTATGGATAGCACAGGTAATTGGGGTGACTTCAGTGCTTTTCCAGTTGGTTTCTTGGTGCAGTTTTGTATTTAAGCACCAGCTCCATCAGTAGGATGCAAGTACCTGTGATGAATGGCAGGTTAGATTAAAAATTACCTAATGGTTTCTCCTGGCTTTGATCTCTCTGAACTGAACGTGTCTGAAGTTAATGGGATGGTTTGCCAAATAAAGCCCTACGTGACTCTTGTCTTTTTTCCCTCCCCTTTAGGGTCCCTTTACATTTTTGTATCAGTTAGTTTTGTGAAACTGTTTTATCAAGACTGAATGTAGATGCAAGGCACTGTGCCTATTTCAGGTGTCATATGCACAAAGAGCATTAACCCCTTCTGGGGAGAACAGATGGAGCCTCAGCGTATCAAAACCATCCCATGAACGTGAGGCATCCCTTCAGACTGGGTAGCACATCAGAACTGCAGGGCTGAGAGGTTGCATCCATGGCAGTGGATGGCTCCAGGTTAAATGTTTTGACATCTATTTCTGCTTTATGTGGCATTATCCCAGTTTGTACCAGCAGCAGGAGCTCCTGGCTGCCCATTTCCAAGCATCCAGTGATAACAGCATGGGACAGAGATGCTGGAAGTGTCCAAGGCCAGGTTGGGCAGGGCCTGGAGCAACCTGGTCTAGTGGGAGATGTCCTTACCCATGCAGGGGCATGGAACTGGATGGTCTTTAAGGTCCCTTCCCACCCAGCCCATTCTGTGATTCTCTGCTTAGGTTTTATTTCAGACTTTCTCCTCCAGCTGCTGGAGGCTCACTGGCCTTCTCTGTACTGGTGTTGGATTATATGGTGACTCTCAAATTGTTTATGAAATGTGGAAAACCAGCTTTTTTTCTTTCCTCCCTGTGCATGGTGTGCTCAAAGTGAAAGGAGAATTAATTGAGTGACTTAACAGATGCTCTGAAAAAAAACCCCTGCAAGCTCCGTAACTCAGAGAGTGGCTTTTCATAAGTCTCTTGAAAACTTGCCTGCAGTTGATGTTTCTTTGAAGAGCCCGTGATGACTCTTTATCTCTGGATGGTTGAAGCACGTTCAGCTCCCCTGGATGTCAGTGGTGTTCAGCACTTGGTTTTCAAAGAGAATTTGTTAACACAAGTGTAGCCTGAGAGATGAAAGGAGCCGCGTTGAGTCTCGTTTGAGGCAGCGAGACACCAACAGCAAAAGAAGGATCTCGAGAGATACTTGATTTCCATGGTCAGCTGTGGCAGAGGAGCCTTTCTCTGAGGGGGAAAGACCTTTCTCTTGGTGTATCTGGAGACTGACTGGGGAGAACAGGATGGGCAGCTCCAGCACCACGGTGCTGTCCAGAGCACACAGAACGGGTCAGCTTGGAGGGGGCCACAGTGGGTCACCTGGTACAACCTCCCTGCCCAGGCAGGGACATTCTAGAGCACATTGCTCCCCTTATTCCATCTGCCCCTTCATCTGTGCTGCAGCCTGTGGGCAGTGGGATGGAAAGACCCCCCCTTAATTAGCATTACAGTGATTTTTCCCATAACCTTGGTGCCAGGGAAGTGGCTGAGGGACCCTCTGCCCATTTGCTCTGCTTTTATCTTTGCAGGAACAAGGCCCCATCCCTGGAGTGGTTTAGCACCTTCCAGCAACCCTTCCTACTGCCTTTAATTCTCTAAGTGCTGCTTTTGCAGATTTTTTCCCCCCAACTGTTTTTTTCAAGCATGTACTCTTGATCTTTGAAAGGAATGTATTTTTTCTACCATTATCAGCACAAAATCAACAAGACTGCATGTACAGCAAAGTGCAGCCAGCCCCGGGGGGGCACAGAGAGGTAGGATTCAGTCCCTGGGGCACCTTTGTTCGGGCAGAGATATTGTCTAGCTCAGCCTGAGCAGAGCTCTCCAGGGATCCTGGTGCTGCTGGGATGGATCGATCTCCAGCTGAACTCGGCGTGTCCATCCCCTTCTTGCTTGGTGCTGTGAGAGCAATAATAATCATTCTGGTGTTACTGCAATGCCTCCCCTGATCTGATAATCAGAAAGGAGAGCAGAGTCTGGATTGGTTCTCTAGAGCTGGGCTGGTTTTTGGCTTGTTGTCCTTGGAATGTGTGGGTTGCTGGAAAAGGCAAAGCACAACAGCTTAAACTGAATGCTCAGGGCCTTGGCCCAGCTCTGAGGTGGGCTCAGCTATTGGGCAACACTGAAGATCATTTACCCAACAGAGTAATTCAAATGAACACGTTTGGGGCACAGAGAGGGGTTTGGAGCTCCTGGAGTCTCTGTCCCTGTCCTGAACAGGCACTGCTCCACAGCTGCCTTTACGTGCAATCACATCCTCTGCCTGGCATCCTCTGCTTCCAGCCAGGAGATTCCTGTGCTGGGCCTCGCTCCTCCTTTTATGAAAGGCAGTGAATCGCAGTCCCTGGAATGCAGGGAGGAGCTGGGAGGAGCGGGAAAGCCGCCTGTGGCAGGAGCAGAGCTTTATTGCACCCGCTGAAATGTCACGGTGGTGACACCGCCCTGGGCGACGGCGTTCGAGTGATTTGGTGGACGTTTGTAGCCAGAGTCCATCTCTCCGCAGGAGCCAGACATCATGTGGCTCTCGCCTGGCGCTGGGAGCTGTCGCTGGCGCTGCTGTGACACATCGGGGATGAGATGCTGCTTCTCATTAGCATCAGGGGGTAAAGGGCATCTCCGCAGGACGTGGGGTGGTGGCTGCAGTGCTGTCAACGCAGCAGCAGCAGCTCTGGCCTTTCCCATGCTTTATATCACCCACTCTGATAAAAGATCGGGATGTTTGGAGGAATTGTTGGAAAGGGCTAATGAGGAATTGCCAGGCATGGCATTGCCACGTCCCTTGCCCGTGCAGCAGCCCCGCAGCCTGGTGCCACGGCAGCGTTTGTTTGTGTTTTGCCAGCACTGTTCACCTTGAGCTGTGCTGCCTGGGGTGCTGGATGAGCACTGAGGGTGTCCTCAAGTTCAGCAAGGTGAAGGCTGAAGCGCTCAGCCTCTTGTGGATATCAGTATTTCCTTTTTCTGAATTAGCACCACAGTGGTTCTCCCCTGGTGCCTGCTTTTAATCCCAGCTCACGCAGAGCCAGCCGTGGTTTGTTAGCCCTGAGGTGTGTTCTTTTAGGGAATGGCTGGACAAGCTGCTCCACGAGGAGAGGAGGCTGATCTCTGTCTTCTTCCTTCCTTTCTCTTCCCTAGAAACTGGCAGCTGAGTGCCAGAGCGCCGGCTACCCGGGGACCCTCATCCCGTACAAGTGTGACCTCTCCAACGAGGAGGAGATCCTGTCCATGTTCTCGGCCATCAAGACCCTCCACCAGGGCGTCGATGTTTGCATCAACAACGCGGGGCTGGCGCGCCCTGAGCCCCTGCTCTCGGGGAAGACAGAGGGCTGGCGGACCATGATAGACGTGAGTAGTGCCACTGAGGGAGGGGGAGCCAGGCCACAGTTCTGTTTCTTCTGGTGCTGTTGTCCCATCTGCTCGTTTTGTGTGTGCAGAGCTGAGCTTCTGCTTCCCAACCTGCTCTGATGTGGCCTGGGTCTGCTGCTTGGGAAGTGGAAAGACATCCTGCCCTGCTGAGCCACGTGCCTTCACCCTGGAGGGTGGAAACGCTCAGCACCTTCAGTGCCTCTTCCCTTTAGCTCACTGGCTTTCTGAGGGGTGATGAGCCTCACTCTTCTTTTCTTCCGTAAAGCAGGAAATCGAATGCCAAGCGCTGGCTTTTGTAGCTAATCCTGTTAGTTGTAGCAGTGGGTTGTAAAATGGGCAGATTCTTTTTGGCTTAAAAAGCTGTAATGCTTTTTGTCTTTATAGCTTGATTTTCTGCCCATAATCTGGTTAGAGCTGGATGTGAGCGAGGCTGTTTCGTGTGCCAAAGTGGGAGTTGTGCAAATGGTCCATCCCATTTACAAGCAGCACCTCTCCCTGGGTCTTTCTGTCCTGTGACGTGCTGCTGTGCATCTTTTTGGGACATCACCATTTTTTGTTCATTATGGGGTGGCCCTTTTCTGCATGTGCCAGTGGCAGCCACAGCTGTGGGACCCCTGGGCAGTTTGTGTGTCCTTGCAATGGCCCTTCCTGCAGCTCTGGCCAGTGAGGTGCTGAACCAGGAGCTTTCCACAGAGGTGATTTCCTCTCCTGTGCCACCTACTCCTGAGCATTATCCTCATAGGTGCAGGAGTGGAACTCAGGGCTCTGAGTAATCCTTGTGGCAGCTCCAGCAGCTCTGAGAGCTTGTCCTGGTGAGGGGAAGGACATGCCTGTTGGGAGAGCTGCTCAGAGCTGTAGGCTCAGGACCCCTCTGTCTGACACTGGATCCGGGGGCTGCTCATCCAGCAGCAGCCTGAGGGGCTGTGCAGAGCAGGACACAGAGGCACATTGAGGCCTCAGGCTCCTGCTGCCAGGGCAAGAGCTGCCATATCCTGGCTAATTAAGTTCTTGTTAGGATTTTGGCCGGACTGCCGGCCGCTGTGACTGCAGCCAAAGCGAGCTCAGCTCAGCTTTGTCTGCCCAGCCAGGCTTTTGTGGGCTGCCCAGCCCGGGTCACTGCACAGCCGCATCTCCCGGGCCCCGGTTGCCATGGAGTCTTTAAAGAAAATTAAGTGAAGTGTAGCTGAGGCTGAGCTGGAGTTTAGGAGGGCACTGCCTGGCGCTGTCTCGCTGCGAGCCTGGCCCTGGGGGTCGCCTGTGCCTTATAAACTCCTTGTCCTGGTTGCTGTGACCATGTGTGGGTGTCTCCGTGGATGCTGCGTGTCCCTGTCCCCCACCCTGTGCTCCTTTGTCTTTGTTCTTCTCACCTTTTGTTCTTTGTCAGGTGGGCAGGCTGGGGGGACATGTGGCTTTTCCCAGCTGAAGGTCCTTCCCCTCCCTGTCCTCCCTTTATCTCACCTTCCAGCTCTCTTAGGGAGAAAGATTTTGGAACAGGTATTGTCCTGTATGAGACACTTCAGTGTTGGTGTTTATGGTGGCACAAAGTTTGGGAGCCTGGGGGATCCCCCTCCTTGTGGGTGCTGCTTGGGAGTGATGGATGGGGTGGGAGGGAGAGGCAGGGTGGTGGCCTCACCAGGGCAGCCTTAGGAAACCAGGCTGGGAGTGTGTGTTATTCCCAGAGGTGATCTGTACAGCTCTGTCCACTCTCACTGCTTGGCAAAAATGCTGTTGTAGCACTGGGAGCAGCCTGAGACACCCAAGATTTCTTCCTTCCCTGGCAGATATTTTCCTCTCAGCACCCTCCCAGCAGCTGTTGGGTTTGCTCCCGACTTGTGTGAATAACCCTCACCCCTTTAATGCAAAGGTGAAGCCCTGGGGAGCTCTAGAGCCAAACACTTCACCCACCTCAGCCTGGGCACCCTCACAGGCTTGGGCTTTGCTTTTGATCCTGCTGCTAAGTGGGAGGAATAGCTCAGGGTAATTCCTTTGGTTGTGTGCCCCTGTTTTGTGGCTACAACTTCCCTGCTTGGAAATCTCTCTCTCCTGGCTGAGCAGGCACTGGAGTGGCAGCACTTTGGGGAGGGGTGTGCAGTGACAGTGGGGTTTGGGGAGGGATGTGCAGTGACAGCTCTCCCTCTGTGCCACACCAGCCCCAGGGAAACTCTCTCCAGGCCCATTCCTCTCAGAGGGTCGGGATGGGGGAAGGCTGCCAGCACCTTTCACGGGCCACTGGGCTTTGCAGAGCTGTGTGGGAGCAGGGAGGTTTCTTGCAAAGGTTCCTTGGAGAAAGGTGTTAGAGAGCATGGTTTGAGGTGCCTTTGGAGAGTTCCAGTACTTCTGGGCTGCAAGATGGGAAAAGTTTCTATAAGCAGCTGTCAATCTATCGATTCAGGAGGCATTAGGGCCTTAAATTAAAGGCATTTTTTCCTTTTGGTAAATTGATTTTTGTTTCCATGCATTTTTTATGAGCTTTGAGGCTCTTTCTCCTTCTATGCTCCCCTCTCGGTATCCCTATTCTTGCTATACATCTACAGTCAAACCCATTTTAACATTTGCTTATTCCTCTTTTATTGTAATGTTCCAGTTCCATGTTGTCTGGTATTTATTCCCAAGGGGGGAGCTGCCTCTCCCTGGGTGTGTATGTGCTGGTGTGAGGAACCATGGATGTGTTGCTTTACAGCAGCACAGAGCCCAGTGTTGCCAGCCAGGACGTTCAGTGTGGGAGCAGGAGGGAACACGTTACCTCAGGCAGGTTCTGAGCCCATCAGCTCTTGGTTCACAGCTTCCCCCATTTTCTCACTTCTTTGTGAGGTTGTGTCCGACACGAGGCTGGAGCAAAGTCCTCCAGCCCTCCCTGCTCTGCACAGGGGGTGCTGGGCACACACAGACTCCAGGCCCTGGGATTTGAACAGCTCCTTCACGTTTTACCTACTGACCTTTACAGCCAGGAACTCAGGCTGAACTTTCCATCTGCACTGTTCAGGGCACAAAGCACTGCAGCACATCCTCTCGCTCCTCTAGACACTAAATGGGTTTGATTCTCCTTGGCATTATTCATTGACCAGACAGGCTCTGCTCTTCTTGCTTTTATAAACCATCTGTGCAGAGATATGTTTTCTGTAACCTGCCTTTCCATATGTGCTGTGGAGCTGGGATACTCATTTTGGTGCCTTAGAAAAGGCTGACTCTGGGAAGTGAAATGCTCAGCAATGGGATATTTTCTGTCCTTCCAACCTGGCAGTTGGAACTCATTAATTACTAGAAAATGTGGCGTCATTGTTTCTGTCACATGAGCACCCTGGGCTGTCCCAGACCTGCTGTCTGGAGCAGGGTGCAGGTGTGTTGGCCACCCCTGCTAAGGAACCTTTGAGCTTTTCCTTCTTAAAATAGAAACGAGGCGGAAAAATGTCTTGTGTGGGTTTTGGTAACAACAGCCTCGAGGTGATACAGCCCTAAGACTTGCTCACTTTCCATGTGTGCTTTTAGGCTCCTGAGTTCCTGTTCCATGTTTTGAAATGGGATTTCACCCCAGAATCCGGTGGGAAAAGGCAGGGAGGGAGTCCCAGGTCAGCTGCTTTCCAGCCAGTTGTTTTGTTGTACTGTGGTGTTTTATCATAAGGACTCTGGGCTTTCCCATGTGGCTGTTGATTAGTATCTTGCTTTGCCAGTCACTGTCAAAGTGTTGCAACTCTGCCCAGCAGGGAATGGCTGCTCAGTGAGTCGGGGCTGGAGCTGGGCTCAGGCTCAGGCTTTGGGCTGATGTTACCCTCTAGTGGCCTGTGGAGATGGAATCGGGGAGCGACTGCGCCAAAAACGTGGTGCCTGGTGGGTTCCTGGGGCAGGGAGGGGAGCAGGGATGTTGCTTGTCACAAAGGGTTTTTACACCAGCAGTTGCCCAGATCTGTGTCCAAAAGGATTGGGGTCCTCACTGGTTGCTGTATCAGGCTGGGGTGAGTTACTCCCCCTTTCCCTGCCCACCTTCCCGTGAAATCCCAAAGCCTGCACATGCCCTGCCTGCTCTGGGCTTTGCTCCAGTGCTGAGGGGCCACTTCTGCTGCCACATCTGCCCAGTTTGTTCCTTGCATAGCCCAGGTGAATTCCCCACTGCCAGGTTAGGGACGTGTCTCTGCAGTTCCAGGGGGAACTGAGCGGCTGAGGTGTCTGGGAATGACTCTGTGCTTGACCAGGGTGCACTTGGATGAGGATGACGACTCTCCTTGTATTGCCTGGGTACTCCCACGGGCAGATAAACAGGCTGTTTATGTGTGGCCAAGACAAAACCCACAAGCATGGCCTCTTGTAATGAATGGGAAATAAGGACTGAGACAAAAGCAGTGACCGGAAGATCCTTCAGCTGACCCCACTCCTCTTTGTGTGCCGCTCAGTAATTGCATCTCTCAGCCCCATCCCTTTCTGCCTCTCACTTTCTGCTCTCCATACCAGTGTGTGCCTCTCCTGCCTGTCCTTTTGTGCTAGCATGCCTAGTTACTCTGCCCCATTCTTGTTTATAAGTTTCCCAGGGATGATCTCCAGCCCCCTCCCATATCTATCAGTCTCTGTTCACATGGCCTTGTTCCTGCTGTAAACCCGTTTATAGTTGCACCTGCCTTCTGATTCATCAGAACTTGGGTTCTTCCTGGGCCTTTCCTTCACAGCAGTGTGTTTAAACCTGTCTGCCCTGCTCATTTAGTTGGCAAAGTGACACATTGTTAGGTAGGACCTGCCAGGGTGTCCTACCCTGGGGTGGTCACATCCTTTTCAGAGGCCTTCAGCAAACACTTTCAGCCACTCTTGCAAATCTAAACCACTATGAACCTGAGCAGTTAGCACTGCTGCTGAGATTCCTGCTCATCAGTCTTGCACGTACCTCCTCTGGGCCCTTTGTATTCCAGCTGGGAGAATTCCCTTATCTGTCTTCCTGGAGGCTTTGACTCTGTGTTTTATGGTCAGGGAACGCTCAAGGCATCTGTGCATTAATGGTGGCACTTTGTGGAGGTGATAGGACCGAGTTTAACTGAGCCACGGTGTGCTTGTCCAAAGAGCAAGAGCCTGGGAAGCTCTGGATCCTGTGCTAAAGGACTGGATAAACTGCCATGTCCTTGGCTTATCCAGTTAGGGCTGAGGCAGATGTCAGCAGTGTGACAGATTGGTGGCTTTCACATCCACGGGGTGACTTGCCCACTCTGGCTCTCCCCGTGGCACAGTGTGATCTTTGGCTCTGTCTGTGCCCAGGAAGCTCTTTGCTGACGGTGCCTGCGAGTGCCTGGCGCTCTGACAGCCAAGATCTGGGGATTTCCTCATTAACTAACTGACCTAATTACCTGCTGTCAGTGCCCTGCCAGCTGCCAGACACCCTTGTGCTCAGTGCTGGACAGAACAACCAGCTTTGTCTCCTGCTGCCTGTGGGGAGAGGGGGGGTTTGCTCTGCCTTAATTTGGGCTCTACCCTCATGCCCCTAAAATGATCAAGTCCATTTATTTCCAGCAGAGGGTGGGGCTGCCTGACAAAATGGGGTATCTGTGCCCCCCTGTGACCCAGCTCATGTGTGTATGTGCATTTGCCTCTGTTGGTGTTCCTGCTGGGAATTGCAATGGGAGAGGGACTGGAACCTGCACCCCTGGCTTTGGGCATGCGAGGGGCAGGTGAAGGGGTGCCAGGCAGGGCTGCTGGGTTTAATTTCTTCTTGTTTTCTCACCCCTCAGGTCAATGTGATGGCTGTGAGCATCTGCACCCGAGAGGCCTACCAGTCCATGAAAGAGAGAAACATCGATGATGGGCATATAATTAACATTAACAGGTAAATAAGGGGGGATGTGGGATCAGCCATGGGGGCTTCCTCCTCTTCCCTGCATCATAGAGAGGATATTAGCACTGGAGCTTGAACCTTGGAGTGGGCTGATGGTGCCCAAGGAGGGGTTTTCCAAGAACTGTGATGGTTGATTTTTCAAACCACTCTTTTAGTCTTCGCTGGTCTAAAGCAAGAAAGACCAAAGCAGGGAGAAAAGCGTGATGTCAGCCACTTGTGATGGTGCAGGGCTGAAGATTGAAACTTCTCACCCAGCTCCAGAAAGCAGCCATGTTGAGAGGAGCCCGTGGGGGGGTGTGTTCCCCCTGGGAAGGGAATTCCTCACATAGCCACCTCCTCACCCTCTCTGTGTGTTTGTGACAGTGGTTTGAGTACCCTATTGGGACACTGCTTTCCTCCCAGCCCTCAGCACCTTCCTCTCTGCTCTCTCCTCAGCATGAATGGCCACAGTGTTGTGCCACAGTCCGTGGTGCATTTTTACAGTGCCACCAAGTACGCGGTGACAGCCCTCACAGAGGGGCTGAGGCAGGAGCTGCGGGAGGCAAAGACTCATATACGAGCTACAGTGAGTACTGGGGGCAGGCTTTGTGGGATTTCCCTTTGGAAAAGAGGCAGGGGAATGCAAAAACGGTGCTCAGCACACTGGGAATGTTCAAGAAGTCCTGTGGCCAGCTGTCCTGGGCACTGCCTTCTCTTTCCCAGGCAGAGTTTGGGGCTCAGAAGGCACAGCTGTGTCCAGGGAGAAACTCTTGGGGTGCATAAAGTGGGCATTGAAGATGCTTTTTGGGGGCACAAAATATGAGCAGTTGCTTGTCAGGGAGTGATGGGGGGATCACATCAGCAGAGGGAGGCAGTCAGGCTGGGCTGCTTGCTCTCATTCAGAGCTTTTCCATGTTTTCCTTTGCTTCTCTGTCCCTCTGGGCTGTGAAGAGGGAAATCCCCACCAGCACTTCCCCAGAGGTACCTGCCACAACAATCACTAAGGCAAAGTCTGCTCACTTCAACTATTGCCCTAAAAAATGGGTAGGAAAGGAAAATAACAGAAAGAGGGATGGGTTTTTTTGTTTTTTTCAGTTCTAAAAAGTTTTCTCTCCTTTTTTTTCCCAATTGTTTTACTGAAGGAGAATTACAAATCCTATTAGGATGTGCTCTGTTTTTTTCCAGTGTATATCTCCAGGACTGGTGGAAACAGGATTTGCTTTTAAACTCCATGATAATGACCCCGAGAGAGCTGCTGCAACCTATGAGAGCATTCGGGTAGGACTTGGAGAAGTGGACACAGAGGGAAGTGGCTCTGATTATAGTTGAACAGTCTCTCTCCTGGCTAATGGTTCCACAGAGTGCCCAGTTCTTTCCAGGATGCCCTCAGCACTCCCAAAGTCTCAGCCCTCAAACCTCAGATTTTGCACTGGTATTTACACACTGTGTAGGTTTTCATTTGGGTTCAGTTTCCAACTCCCTATGTTTTTCCTTTTATTTTGATGTTGCTGTAAATAAGTACCAGTCAGCTTTGACATTTTGCAGGCTGTGATTTCGTTGTTGCAGAGAAGATGTAACAAGTGAAGGTTCCTGCACAGGGAGAAATGTGAGAGCGTGTTTGTCTTGCAGGTGGCACAGGATTTCTTGTGCTTCCCTGGGAATTTTTGATAAGAATGGTATTCTTTTGATAAGAATACCTGACCTGGCAGAATTACCGTGCCAGTAGTAAAATTATTCATAGCAATTGAAGAATTATCAGCACCAGACACATCCTTTGTTAAATTTTGAATGGATTATTTTTTTCCTGCTTGCTTGCATCTTTCTGACATGCCCCAGTGACACTGTCGAAACTCATTATTGATGGTTAGGGGAGGGGTGATCTTGTGGTTAACTTTCTGCAGTGCCCTTTGACTGAGAATCCCTTTCCTGTCTTTGCAGTGTCTCAAAGCTGAAGATATGGCTAATGCTGTCATATATGTCCTCAGTGCCCCCCCTCATGTACAGGTAGGCTGGGGCTGAGGGTGGAGGAGGGTGAGGGCTGCCCTGACATTTGCTGATCAGCCACTGTATCAGCCCTGAGCTTAGTGAGCCTGGGCTGGGGATTAGTGGGGATCACATTTGTTTACACTTCCCTTATGGCAGCTCTGGGATTGCAGCTCTCAGGGTCTGGGATTGCAGCGCTCTGGGTCTGGGATTGCAGCTCTCAGGGTCTGGGATTGCAGTGCTCTGGGTCTGGGATTGCAGCTCTCAGGGTCTGGGATTGCAGTGCTCTGGGTCTGGGATTGCAGTGCTCAGGCTCTGGGATGCAGTGTTCAGGTTCTGGGATTGCAGTGCTCGGGTTCTGGGGTGCAGTGCTCAGGTTCTGGGTGCAGTGCTCAGGTTCTGGAATGCAGTGTTCAGGTTCTGGGTGCAGTGCTCAGGTTCTGGGATTGCAGTGCTCAGACTGGTCACAGCCCTGCGGATCCAGCAAAGGCTGAGCTGACTCTGTTGTTTCCCCCAGAGGGTGGTTGGCACTGAACAGGCTCCCCAGGGCAGTGGCCATGGCCCCAAGGCTGCCAGAGCTCAAGGAGTGATTGGACAACTCTCAGGGACAGGGTGGGATTGTTGGGGTGTCCTGGGCAGGGCCAGGGGTTGGACTGGATGATCTCTGTGGGTCCCTTCCAGCTCAGCACATTCTGTGAATCTGTGACCTCAGAGGAGACAGAAGGAATGTGAGGGATATGGTCAATGTTCTGCCCTTTTGGATGGTGCCATCTGAGGTTTGCTGAGAGTCTTGAGCTGTGCCAGTCACCAAATGACATGTTGGGCCTGATCCTGCTGAGTGCTGAGCACCTCCCCGAGGGTGTGCGAGGTGCTTGTGCTGCCTCAGGGACTCCCTCCCCTGGAACAAGAAATAGGTGACCAGCTCTGTTGAGCTGGAGCCAGGAGGAGGCAGGAGCAGTGCCAGTGTTTACCATGTGCAACATGAAAGCTCCTGCTGTGAAAGCAGACTTTGATCACGGGAGGCTGAACAGCCCCTTGTGTGAACTCTGCTCCTTGGAGCAGGACGTGGCCATCTTGACACTGGATCCGTGGGGATGGCTGGCCTTCTTGTCCTAGAAAGATAAAAAGTCCTGCCTGTGGCTGAAAGATAAAAGGTCCTGCCTGTGGCTGCTGGAGCAGTGCTGCTGCTTGGCCCTCTGGGAGCAGCACCAAACTGCAGATGTGAACTGGGGCACTTTGCAGCCAGTGTCCCCTTGCACCTTTCCTGTTCATCTTTGAGCTTTTATCCCTCCTGCTGAAGGCAGAGCAGGCTCATTCACCTTTGTTTCCTTCTCTACAGTGCAGCTTTTCCAATGGGCTCCAGTAAAACCCTGTGTTGTCTCTTCCAGATTGGAGATATACAGATGAGGCCCACGGAGCAGATCTCGTAGCAGGTGCAGAGGCCCTCGAGCAGCACAGGGCATCCACTCCACTTCGGACCCCCTGGCAATCCAGGGTGTCAAAGGCTGGCTGGCAACCTTTTAATCAAGTACCAAGGATCATGTTTGAAGAATTATTTTTCTCTCCCTCTCTCTGAGCTGGTGCTGGTGCTGAGCCAGTTTGAAAACGAACAACTAGTAGTGGGTCTCTTTCTCCCCCACTCCTTTGTGAAACTGCTTAAGAGTAAAATGTATTTGATAATAATGCAGGGAAGTGGTTTGTGGAAGATTGTTGTCTCCAGGCTGGTTTATTCTTCCTTTTGCTTTCTTTTCAAGGTTTGTTTGATCTTAGTTGCTGATGCTGTGTCTGGACCTAGGTGAAGTGGCACAAGGTGTTTGCCAGCTTCAGTGTGCTTAGGGTTTGAGATTTTCAGTGGATGTCATACATGAATCCATCTAACATTTGGGTTTATTTTCATCAGGTTGATTACTGATGGTGATGATGCATGTGGTGTTTTCTATTTCTTTTGTATTCCACTGCCCTAAACCCAGCATACAACCTCCCCCACCTCCCCCAGCCCTCCTTTCCTGTTCACATGGATCATGCCTGCCAAGTTTGAGGAAGTATAAATGTGTGTGCTTGATATTTCTCTTTTTTTCTAGGTAGGTAAATAGTTGGAGGAAAAGTACCTGTACTTGTGCAGGTTAGAACGATAATCTCAGTGGCATAGTTACAGTAAGAGTGAGTTGTTTGGTATTTTTAATAAAAACTAAATGTGTGCTGTCTTGTGATCACCTCTACCCATGGTATCATCTCCCAGCACTCTCGATGTTCTGTATGTGATGTTTGCATGCATTGACACTTTTCTGGAAACGTGGATCAGTCTTAGAAAAATGTCTGGTGCTGTTGAAATGCTGGTGCTGAGGAGCTGGAAATGTTGGGAGTTTGTTTATGAGGAGAGATACAAACTCGGAGAGAGAGAGAGAGAGAGTGAAATGAACCGTGCTGAAGGTGTCTGAAGTGAAAAGAGACTTGTAGGGGTGTTTGCCTACAAAGCAGCAGGTGAAAGGGCTGGGTCAGACCTCGTGTTAGTGCTACACTGGTGCAGCCCCAGCGTTTTGCTCTGGGTTTACTCTACTTGAGGGAGAAGAGGATGGGCTCAAAGCAGATATGTGTAGAGCTGGAGACCACTGGAGTTGTCTCAAGACTCTTTGCAGTGTGGTCTGTGTGTGTGTCCAGCTTTCTCTGGAGCTGTTGGACACGTTGCCTTAAGATTTCAGATCCGCTCCTGCTGGACTCTGTGCAGTGTTTGTGAGGGCAAATGTTGGTTCAGGTGGAGCTGGGATGGTCAGTTGGTCAGAGCAGAGGATTGAGAGCCTGAGAAATTTGGGTTGGATGGTTTGGCTTACACCAGGAGAGCTCTGGGAGTTCATCTGTGTTACCCCACCATCAAGGGAGGCCAGAATTGGGCCACTACAACATGTGTTCAGCTCCCTGTACAGCCTTGGGCAAGTCACTTTTACCTCTCTGCCTCAGTTTCCCCATCTGTAAAATGGGGATAATAATACTTACCTACCTCACAGGGGTGTTGTGAGGACTCACAAGCTTTTGTAAAGCACTTTGACCACGAGAAGCGCTGTGTAAGTGCTGAGTGTTGTATGAAGTATTATTATTAATGAAATCTTGTGATACCTAGAATTCCTTGTGCCAAAGGTGAGCAGCTGTGGAAGGATACAAGGAGAAAACTGGCAAAATGTTCCTTCATAATGGCAAAACAAAGGCAATTTGCCCCCTTTTTTTTTTTCCTGTTTATCAACTCATGCCCACAGTGTGTTCTGTCCATTCCTCATCTGTCGCCACTTTCTACTGACAAGTGCACAGAGCCTCCTCTCTGGATTTGGCTTTTTAATTTACTGTGGGTGAAATTCTTGCACAGCTTTAGGGCACTGCCCTCCTCCAGCTTGTTGAGGCAGTGGCTTTGTGTGGGTTCTCTGCACAGAGCAAATCCAGCAGGTGCTCTGTGCAGTGTGAACCATCTTTTTAAGAGAAAGGGGTTAAACTGGGAGTTGGAGGCCAAAAAAATTAAATAAATTTGAGAAATTGGGAACTTGGGAGAAGGGAAAAAAAAAAACGAGCAGGGATGTGGTGAAACATTGAATTGGTGGCAGCAACTGTGTGCAAAGTTCAGCAGAGATGTTGAAATGTGTGGCTGAGGAGGGACCTAACTTATCTCTCTGTCAAAGGAGGATTTGGAGAGAATTGCTCAAGAAGGGCCAGTCTGGGTAGCTGCTCCCTGCAAACACAACCTGGCTGCCCTGCAGCCCTGGAAGTTGTTTGTTTGTTTTTTCTTTCTTTTTGCCCCCTCCTCAAGAACGTTTGTAACATTTGCAAGTCTTGAAATTATGCCCAGTATATTTTTCCATTTCAAGTGTGTTTCTAGGGGATGATTCCTGCTGCCCGTTGACCTCCCCCATGAAGCGCAGCCCGCGGAGGGTTCGGTGCGGGTTGTTTGGCCTCGTGGAACCTGGTGGCACCTCCAGCCACCTTCCTGGGATGAGATGGGACACGACTCTGAGGCGTTTGAAACCCCCAAACAGGAGGATCAACTGTGTAATTTATCAGTAGGTTTCTAATTGTGAGCTGTAAAATAAAGAATAAAAAAAGAGAGGCACACTGTGGCTCGTGGTGTGTTTTGTCATTTTTGTGTTAAAGCATAACAGCCTTTTTACTGTTCCCAGCTAAACCTCTGTTTAGTGACAAATTCAGACAGAAATGTTGTGGTTGTTTATGGGAATAAACATAATTCCTTTCTAGCTCAGGGGCCATTCCTGAGCTCAGCTTTGCAGTCACTGAAATACAAAGTTTTTGCAGATAAGTAATGAATAGCTGAATTATTTTCCTATTTAGAGTGCTGTACCTCAGGCAAATGTGACCTGGCAGATATATGAGCTCAGCTCATATGTACATATCTATATCTATCTATATGTAGATATTATAGTCTCAGCTCTCACTTCTTGGGGAGAAGGACCATGAACACAGCTGGCTCTGGTAACCAGCAGTAAAACATGATTCTATCTAAGATCTCTGAACCTGTTAAAGAAATCTGATGATGTTTTTGACACCTGGTGTAACTTCAGTGCCTCAGATTAATGAAAAAGAAAAGGACTGAAACACTTTTGCTTGTCTCTGCAAACCCCTTTTAGAACAACGTTGTGGTTTACCCCCCATGACCCACAGGTCTAAACCCCTGCAAGCCCCAAATCCATTGCTGTGACGACAGTTTGCCCGCTCATATGAAAACCACCGGGGCTAGGCCAGGACCAGCCTCTTCCCTGTTTTCCCCAGCGTTTATAAAGCGCCGTGATCAGGCGGCTCAAGCTATTTCTGCGTTAATTAAGCGCCTGTTCATTAGCGGGGAGGTCGCGGCCTGTTCCCCTCCTCGCCGCCGGGCGGCGCTGGCGCGCGGGGCGGGACCCGCGGCCGGAACCGNGTCCGTGCCCGTGTTGGTCTGGAGCGGAGCGCGGTGCTTTCCCTCCCCATGCCCGGCTCAGCTGGGGCCGGGAATTGATCGGGAGCGCCGGGAGAGGCCCGCGGGGCAGGGTGGAGCGGGCGCTGGTGCCCCGCGTGTGCCGCGCCCTGGGGCTGTGCCGGTGGCCGTGCGGGGTCCGGCACCGCTCCACTCGTGACCAGCCGCCCCCGCCCGCGGGTCGGGGCGAGGAAGGTCCCCCGCCAGCCCTCCCGCGGGGCCCGGGAGCGGGTCCCCGCTCCCGGGGGGCGCCGCG